>BHFT01040049.1:0-106439 GCA_004320025.1 Laticauda laticaudata
CACTTTTGAGAGTGGATAACAACGGATGGAACATTTTCTCGTCCGTTGTGTCCTTTTTACATACGTTTTGCATCCGTTGGCCGATGTGACCTAGCCTTTACTTCCAGGATTCCTAAATTTTCTGGGAATTCTGGAGCTGTAATCTCAACGTATTTGGACAGCAACACACTACAGAAGGCTGGATCAGAATAAACCTAGTGGATCAAACTTTTCTAATATGTCTTCATATTGATTGGGTAAGGAATCCTATAAAATAGGAATACAAATGTGAAAGTCTTGCATCTCTGTTGTGTTAGCATTATTATTAAATGCTAAATCAAATAGCTATTGATCAAGCTATTTATCAAACTATAAATGCAGTAGCAGCTATTTTAAAAAAAAGCAGTAACAATGTAGTATAACTAGCACAAAGCCAGCTAGCTGGGTGATAGTTGCCCTCTCTGGAGACCTAGGGCAAGCAGCTTCTGAAATTTTGCCAATAAAATTGCAGGGACTTTGTCCAAGCAAGTTGCCAGGAATCCACAGTGATTCAAGACAGAAATAAATAACTTCAAAACAAAAAAGGGAAAGGAAAATTATATTTAAAAAAACAGCTTCAAATTTGATGATACTTCTTCGAAATCTTAATTGCTTCTTCATCAACATTTGAATATGTTTAGCTTTATAGAGGGATGGGATGTGCAAGTTCATTGTTCCAGAATTCAACCTCTATTTTGGGGGAGAGTATTACTGGCTTAGAAGCCCTAGTTAATTTGTGCAAAACTTCCATCCTCTGAAACATCAAAAGCATCAGTAGATCTGGGAATCTAAGATAAATCAAAATTGGTAAATGCAGATTTAAACAATTATTATTCCTTGTCATCTGACTTTTTATGAAATGTTTTTATTTAAAGTAGTAGGTATGAAACAGTTTTCAATAACCTATACATACATATACATTGATGTTCCAGCATATTAAAACTATTTTGATATCTTTGATAATCCCACCGTACCCACCCACCCCACAAATCATTGCATTGAAAAATGCAAAATTCAAATATCCTGAAGTTTTGCTTATTTTGCCTTATTAAGACATAACACTTTCTTAATGCACTGCTTTAGCATTTTCATTGTTATAATAATGACTATACTTGAAATTCAATTGTAAGCTAATAAAGGCTGCTGCCATATTATAGCACTCTTTTTATATAATAGTCAGAGATTGTCCTCAGACAGATTCTTGTTTTGGAGTGTTTGTCACACATAAACATTCTGTAAATACATGTAAAAAAACTTAAAGTACACCTGCGTAACATACCATATTAAGAGAAAACCCAATGCGCCAAGTACATTTTGTACCAAGCAGAATAAAAGGTGACTATGATGGAAATATGCAGAAGTCAAAGCAGATTGACAATATTATATCATCAATTATGATGGTCAAGTGCAGGAGGTTAACTCTTACCTTGTTACTTTTTATCATCCTCTTTTGAAAACACTGTGGCTTGACCTATTCAAACCTCATTGCTGTTGGGGCCTAAAATATATCCAGATGTTTCTCAGTATATACCTTCTAGGTAAACTTCAATTTAATAGTGACCTCAGCTAAAGTCATAACATAGACAGATTGTTACAGATAATAGAGAAAAATGTACCATATTTTCAACTTATCTGTTTCATTTGGCATTATTGAACCAAAGCTCCATACCAGTGTATGAATATTATATCTGCAAATAAAAATGCTTGGATTCTTTGAATAATATAGTGGCAAGGTTACATATAAGCAGAACTAAGCCACATTAATGTGGCATAAACTAATAATTGTGATTGAATGGTAATGTTTTATATCGAATCATCTTTCTCATTGTATCCACGCTGAGCTTCAGAAAAAATCATTTGATCATTTTTCAGTTTTTCTACAGTCCTACTTTTTAGAATTTTTCCAAAGCTACTTGAGGACACATATTCAAGTTGTATATTTTCAATCTATACATTTTGGCATTTATGAAAAAAAGGTCAAAACATATTCACAATGGAAGACTTGGGTTTTTCTACATGACAATATGTTGAAATTGGACATGAGTATATAAGTAACCGTATTTGCAAGTGGCGGCATACCACCCTTTTCACTGTTTGCTCTTACAACATCTGGATGCACAGAAGTCTGCTGATGGTAAAAAATAATTCCATTGTTTATCATGACAGGATGAAAATATGAAGAGTCATCATATCTATATTTTACTGTCATGACTAATGGCAATAACCTACATTTATGGATCCATTAGATGAGATTTCTTTGTTATCACTTTTTATTCTTTACTGAATTTTGTATCATGTTGCTTATTCTAAAATGGGAGCATATTATATGTATGTGTGCATGCATGCATGCATCCTTTTATATAAGCAGACTTCAGCCTGACCTCTTCACTGAATCTATAGTACAAGAAAATTTAGTTCACACATTTGACTAGCCCATAATATCATTTGTTTCGTTTGGGCTAGCATGTTGTGTGGTTTGTTCTCCTTGATTTATTATTTATTATATGGTCTGATGCTAAAGAAATAAAGACATACAGTCTAATGAGTAAGAGCACATTTCTGGAAAAAAGATTAGCTTAGGTAGTTTATAAAGTTCATATTCAGCTTAAAAATAGACATAGACATACTTTTAAATTAATGTAGGAAGAAATGGCAGCTTTCTTTTAACAACAGAAAAGTTGTTATGATAGTTATTGGAAAGTTGTTTTAAGATTTAAGAAGTTAGGCAGTGAATACGTGACAAAACAAAAGTCTAAAATGTATTATATCTTTGGCTTGCTGCAAAACATGTGCCGTATCATATGTCATGACAGCTGAATGCAATAACACTCATTACTTACCGAGATATATTCCTAACAAACAGTTCTTACCTTATTATTTTATGTTAGCAGATAATTAACTTGAGTTTATATTGCTTTACTTCATCAAAGCATCCTACATCTCTTTTGTTTTCAGAAAGTCCGTAATTGGAAGTGGTTTGGCAGAGGTTTTTAAACTTCTTATTTTGGCAGTCTATGCTGCAAATTGATTTCAGTTTATAATTTTTTATGTGTGTCATTTTTGAATTTGTTTGTAATTCTTTAAAATATTATAGGCCTTAACACTGACTCAGTGATGAATTCAACCAGAAGCTGAACAATTATACAATGAATTCAACCAGAAGCTGAACAATTATACAATTGTAATGGTAGTTCTTATAAAGTTAAAAGAAAATCTAATTTTTTTTAAATCATCTTGATGTTACTGTGCTATTGGGCAAATAAATATGTCTCTATATAAGTGTATTCGTTCTACTGATCAAAGGACTTCCATGAAGATACTCTACATTGTTAATAATCAGTTTCAATGTTATCTTCCATATTATATTCAGTGTTATATAATTACTTGTAATTTACTTCACAAACTGTACCAAAATATACTGTGAATGTACATAATAAATTAGTTGTGCTTTTGTTACCTTTTAAGGTATAAGTTATAATCCTATCATCCAAAGGCTGTTACAGCCATGCAAAACTCATTGATTGCTTGGTTGCATTTGAAAACATACACTTTTTAAGCATAAATATTGAAAAATCCAGAGGAAACTACTTTCAAACAATATGGGTGCAATGTTTTATGAAATCTTACACTCTGTGAAATAGCTCTTTTGAATAATGTGCTTCAGTTAAAAGTTTGGCTTTCTTATAGAAAATAAAAGCTTCTGATGACAATATGACACTCCACATAAACTTAATGTTCCCAACCAGGATGCGAGATGATATTCTAGGGTGTGCAAAAACTTGGGTTTAGAATTTTCAAAATAATAGTATATAAGTAAAAACATAGTTATGAACATACATGAAATGGATACATATAAGAAAAATAAAAGAAACAATAGGACAGGGACAGAAGGCATGTTGGTGTGCTTATGCAAGCCCCCTACGGACCTCTTAGGAAAGGGGTGAGGTCAATAATAGACAGTCTAAGGTTAAAATTTTTGGGGTTTGGGGAAGAAACTACAGAGTCAAGTAGAATATTCCAGACATTGACCACTCTGTTGCTGAAGTCATATTTCCTGCAATCAAGTCTGGTGCTGTTAACCTTGAGTTTGTATCTACTGTGTGCTCTTGTATTGTTATGGTTGAAGCTGAAGTATTCATTGACAGGTAGGACATTGCAATGTATGATTTTATATACTATACTTAGATCGGACCAAAGGTGGCATAGTTCTAGATTTTCTAGGTCTAGAATTTCAAGTCTGGTGGCATAAGGTATTCTGCAATGAGTAGAGGAGTGGAGAACTCTTCTTGTGAAATATTTCTGGACTTTCTCAACTGTGTTAATATCAGATACGTAATGTGGGTTCCAGACTGATGAGCTGTGTTCTAGTATTGGTCTAGCAAATGTTTTGTATGTTCTAGTTATTAGTGTAATATTACCAGAGAAAAGCTACGTAGGATTAGGTTAACAACTCTTAATGCCTTTTTGGCTATGTAGTTACAGTGGGCTGAAATAATGATAGGTTACTATTACAAATCTATATTGTAAAACATAATTTCAGGAAAAATTGCCATGTGGGTAAATTGTATGTTTTTGTGTGGGTAATAAGTGGTATTTCTATTTTCTATGTTGTAGAATTGCTGACCAGAAGATGTCAGTATAGGATCAGCACCAGTTAATGCTGGTTTGAAGAACAAGTTGCTTTGATTTAGTCTATCATGTATATGTACATGTATATGTATTTATAAATACAAGTATTTTCCATTCCTTGTTCTTCGCTAAATGCAATTGCTTTTTCCTGTATTTAATGAAGAGCATAAAAATAATAATAAATAGAAAAATAGGGAGATAAACTTCTGCAATGAAAGAGAAGCTGTATTAGATCTCAGATCTCATGTTTAAGGGAATCACAATTTTAAATTGTATTATATGTGGATGGCTGCTACAAATAGAACAATAGAAAACTGTTAAAATACAATCACTTCCTCCTAATTTAAAAATTCTTTATAGAAAGACCATTTTGATTAAAATTGTGTTGAAATTTGCTTTGCAAAATTGTTTTGTTTACCTATTTTCCTTTCAAACATTGAAAATTTCTTTTGCATTTCTTTGAGTTTCCTTTATTTCTAGATGTCATAAAACATGGGTGTCAAACTCGTGCATCACGTTGCTATCATGTGATGCATTGTGACTTTTTTTCTCTTTGTGGGGATGGAATGTGACATATCCAGCCTGCATGCCACCAGTTGTCATCCCTGTCATAGAAGCTATTACTGCTGTGGTTTCCTCATGCTTATCTTTTTGATACTTTTCTGACTGTCCATATTTCCTAATCTGGAAATACCTTGTAGGGAAAAAATCTCTTTCAATATATTATTTTGGGATTTAATTTCAGGGCATCTTCCAGCTATTGAAGAAAGTTGTATAGTGAAAGATAGTACTGTATCTATATTAATAAATGCAATAGCGTGACCCTCTAGCCATAAGAATTTCATAGAAAATGTGTTCTATGTGAGGCTGTCCTTTAAAGGCAATTTCCTTTTGGCAGTCTACATAAGTTTGTGCAAGTCTAGATTCACGCATGTCATCTCTCATATGGAAGCTGCATTGGCTGTCAATTTGCTTCTGGATTCAATACAGGATGCTGATCAATAATAATAATAAACAGGATAATTGTAATAATGATGTCACAGAATTCCTGAGTTTACTATGCAACAAAAAAATTACATTTCCCTTCTAGAACTTGTCAAATATAATGAAAGAAATTTGCTTTTGCAAAGTCTTCCTAAGATAATCTTTTCCTTCCCTCACACTCTCCATTCCTCCTCCTCTCTTTCTCTCATATGGCCAATCAACCTTTAAAGCCTTCCAGTATGTGACTTGGGATCAGATTATTTGGAGGACCATCTTTTCCCAGTTACCTATATCCCCAACACACTACTGTGGGAACCATAGTATCTTATAGATCCCCTCTCTTAAGGAGGTCCATCTAGACTTTTGAAGAAGAGTCTTCTCAGTTGTTGCTCTTTTACAAGAGGAAACAACATCCCCATGGAAATAAGATTGGCCCCTATCTTGATATCCTTTGAAAAGGCTGTGAAGACATGGTTTTGCCAATAGATATGGGATCCCGGGAGTGATTTGAAACTCATCAACTGGTTTGTTGTTATCTGGGATGGAGGGATTTATGTTTTTTTGTACTTGGAGTTTTATTTGTGTAAGAATTACCATTTGTGAGCTAGTTGGCCACATGAGAGAGAGAAAGAGACAGGGAGGGTGAGCAGGAGAAAAGTCTCTTCGGAAGACTTTGCAAAGGCAAGTTTTCTTTCATTATATTTGACAAGTGCTAGTAGGAAAATGTCAATTTTTTGCTGCATAGTATTTTGTCTTATTCAGAAATTTAAGAATATCTGTGACATTATCATAATCATTATCTATTATGTAGTCAGCCAGATGTCTAGACTGGGTTGGTCATTTTTGGAATTTTTGTCTACCTATCGAGTCATTACCAAGAACCTGGGATAGACAAATTGGATATTTGACGGTGTTACAGATGGAACCTTTTCCAAGTAAAGCTGCCTTTTGCACTTCACTGATGTCTGATTTGTCAATGCTTATGGTGTTCAAGTGGTGCTCCAGTTGTTTTCAGATTGCACCCAAAGCACCTATTACAATTGGTACTACTACCCTTGCTTGCCTTTGCCACAATCTTTCTATTTCTATTTATACATCTTTTTTACTTCATTAGTTTCTCCAGTTCTTTCTCTTCTATTCTGCTGCCTCCAGCTACTGCCACATCTACTGTCCAGACTTTTTTGTCTTTCTGATCAACAACTGTTAAGTCCGGGTTGTTGTTGATTTGATTTGCAAGGCTGACTATCTCAGTGACTCTGGATGATTCAAAACAAGTAAAATAAAAATAAAAACAACTTAACCCCAATATGCAAACATACAAACACAATCCATAATTAATTGGATTACATCATGATCAGCTGCAGAATCTATCCTTATATCAATACACCACTATAAATGTTCTGCCTTTAGATTTAGAATCACTCAGGAGCAGGTTAACTAAAAACCACACTAAAAAGATGCCATTTTCCTCTAGTGGGCACTAGAGGAAAGGCAAGTTTTCTGAGGAAGCTGCATGTTTTATCATGAAGTTTAAATATGAGGGGCCTCACATTGTTCTGCAACGCAGCTGACACAGTTCTTCTGAGTACATAAAATAAAGCTGGAGAGCTGTGTAGGCAAAATCATGAAGCAATTCACCATCGCCAGGTGATGAAGAAATTTGCATGGCCTTCGGTTGGCCAGAAGATAGGTGAGTTCATTCTCATGTGATCAGTATTGGAGAAGGATGCAGGCAGTTTATAGAGAGGAACCTCCTACATTCTCCTACAGGAGAAATATTCCTTGAAGAAAAGTTAATTAAATCATTTAAATTTCTTTTTATTATTTATTGATGGATTGATTCAATTTATTTGCTGCTCAGTTCAGGTGACTGAATCTTACAATGTGGTTCAGGTTATCTTACATCCTGATAACATAAACATTAAAAATTGTAAAAATGAACCACAATTACAAAAAAAATGAACTTTAGAGGGAAGATATGGTTGTGCCTTCTCTGGTAGTGAACCAAGCACCTCCAGCCCACAGTTTCTCCTTCAGGTTTTAAAGACTTTCCTGGAGGCTAAAAGAGAGGGGTGGATCTTACTTTCTGTGACAGAAAATACTCTTCTCCTGGATCCCACCAACTGAAATTCCTTGGCTGATGGGATCCGCAGTAGGCCCCTTCTGCCAGGATGAGTGGGGTGTCCAGTTCCAATGGCATGTGCTCACCAAACCAGTTTTTACACTGGTTGAATCATACTACTGAGGATCCATGTAGTCACATAATCAAAATTCAGATGCTTGGTAAGTGACTCATGATAGTTGCAGTGTCTTGGGATCATGATTAATTTTTGTAACCTGACAATCAAAGTCAATGGGGAAATCACATTCATTTAACAACAGTGTTACTAATTTAACAATGATTTGCTTAAGAACTGTGGCAAGAAAAGTCATAAAATGGGCCAAAACTCACTTAATAATGGTCTTACTTATGCTAAATTTAGGGCTACCTGTATCTCATATAAATGCATTTAGGCTATTCTCAATTATAATACCTAACTAAAAAAAGCTGAAGGACTGGATTTAGAGTTTTTATATATTTATTTTAGGCTATTTATTAAGTCAGTTTGTATATAGTATGAAAGAGTTTCCAGTAGTTGACTGCTTCCTTCTACTGTGATAACTTATTGAAAGTTGAAGAAACAGAGACCAGACATGGCATTCAACATATATCTGGTAGTTATTGTGAAAACTTAGTGCAAAGAATGTGATAGAGAATCCAGAGAAAGGGGCATGTGTGAATAAGTGTAAAAGGATAAACCCAGGAAGAATGGATAGTAACATAGTCCATAACAGAGAAAACCTAGTAATGGGAGAAATGGGAGCAGAGATATGTACTGGGCATTCTGACCAGCCATCTGTTATGGAGGAGGAGAGCCGGGATATAAGCAATGATGTCAACAAGAGAAAAGGCAGGAAATGCCTTGGAAGCACCTAATGTGGAGCTCTTAATAATGCTGGTATTTCCCATAGACAGTCATTTGCTGGTAATCCTTCGTGGCTCATCAACTCATTGGGAATTGAATGCATTAGATATTTTCTCATTTCTAATCCATTTACTCAAAGAGGAAAAAAGGCTGAAAAAAATTAATAAATAATCATTTTTGCCTTTTTCATGTTCATCTTTAGTTGGACACCTTAATGATCTTAATATTTTTAAAGAAGCAGTCACTACAGTTTTAATATAAATTCCATGCCTGCATTATATTTCGAATCAAATAATATGGCAATGATATAATGACCACAAAAAGGGGAGGTAGAAGTTTTCGTTTAGTTTATTGATTTAATCATGTAATGCTTTTTGTAGACCTCTTGGAATTCTTCCTTTGAAAGAAAAAATACTTAATGGCACCTCCAAGATCATGTTGCCAAAATGTATCAGTAAATTATTAATTTATTTAACTGCATGATGATATTTTCTTCTTTTTGCTTACAGTTGTGTTTGTTAAAACTATCCTACAAGTTTAAAATTTATATCCTGGGTGAAAACAGATGTTGGGGGGGACTATATTCTTTCTTTTACTCTGTAGTAAGCTGCTTTTGATTTAATTGCATTTTGAACATAACAGGTCACTTATCCCTGAAAGAATAATTTAAGTCTGAACAATATTTGAGAAAATTTTGTTGCAATTTGTCAAAATATAGAATAATCAAACTATAATTGATGAAAGATGTTTAATAAGTAAGTATCCTACTTAAACAATCATAAATTTGCAAATTTTCTCATTTTGTCAGCTAATAATGGACTGTCTTCCATTGGAATAGAACAGTCTTAAAGCAGGGATTATGAACCTTGCACTCAGATATTTTTGGCTCATAAAAGTTGGTTGTCCTTTGCTACCAGTCCACTTGGATAATGAAAACAGAAGTAAAGAATATCTGGAGAGGACTTTGTGCTTAAAGTATTTGTGTGCAACTTCTTAGCCCTATAACTCTGTGAAGAGTTTCTAAAATGACTCATGAAAATCCTTAATATAGCTCACACAGTTCATGTTGAGATCCAACAAATGAAAAACAGCAGGATGACATACTTGCTCAAAACAAATTTACTGAAACAAATATCCTTTTTTATTTAAATCACTTCATGTCATTACCAATAAGTTCATAATTTTGATGACCCATTGTTTGTCAATTAAGATTATATGTACAGTATATAATGGTCCAATTCAGTACAAATCACATTTATATCTTCAAATACTCTGCTTTGAATTTGTGTTGCAAAATGATAAAACATGCCCACAACTTTTTGCATTTATTATAATAATTATTCTTTTAGAATGGAAAATCAATTTTGGAGATAAATGTTTCTCTTTGTTTTCCCTTTCCAAATGGGAATGTGCCATTAGGCCATATGTTCATTTCTGTAGTCACACATATATGTGCATACTTTAATTTTTAGTTCAGATTTAGATAATAATTTACAGATAATCTTTTGGAGCTGAAAATAATTTAAAAAGTAATAATATTACCAGTAAAGAGGCATTTTTTCTTGGAAGATGTTTTAAATTAAACTATTCAATCTCATTAACTGAAGTAGATGTTATTAATTAAAAATATAATCAATTTGTTCATTAGTGGGACAGATAATGCAGTTCTATCTGCATCCTATAAAGACTGCAAAGTATCTTACTTTTATTGAACTAAGAAGTTTTCCAGTATTCCCAAGAAATCACACATTCTATAGCAAGCCAAACTAAAAAATTCTTCAGTGGAATAAGATGTGCAATTTTTCAATAATATAGAAATGCATTTTGTAATATATTGAAACAGTATGGTGACTATTCGCTTTTTGGCTTGTATGTTTTGGCCATATAGCTACTTTTAAGAAGTGTTGATGATACTGTGCTTTTTCCATTCATTATTTAAAATTATATGGCTTTTTCTGCATCTTGCAAACTTTTGACGCTTGAAATTGTCATGGAATTTTCATCCAAGGAAAGAAGCTCACTATTGAGGAGAAATGACTAAACTTTATTCAATTATCATTGAGTCTGTGCTTTGCAAGAAAGAAGGGCCCTGTATAATAAGAAAGCATAAATCTTTATAAAATTTGGGGTTAAGGAGCAGAAAAACTTAAGGATCTGATTTATGGGGATATTTTTGAGCAAGTAAGATAAGTGTTCAAACAAAAAGAAAATATATTTGAAAAGTAAAGCTGCTAAGAATTTCATAGTTAAGAGAATAAATGTTAAGACGAGCTCACACGCTTGATTGGGATGGAATAATTGTGGTTTCTCAGTTCCTGCTTCCTTGATGATAAGATCAAAAGACTATTTTGGCAACAGAAACATACTGTGTATGAGCTGTGCATTACCCTGGGACCAATGGTGGGCATTGGTTTAACAACTGGCTTAACAACTGGTTTGACGAGCACGTGCCATGCAATTGAGATAAGCTAGAAAGTAGGAAATAAAGGACAGCAAAAGACAGGGGTGAGTGGGTGCGTGGTGAGACCAGCTGATTGTTGGAACTCCTGGTTCACGTGAACCAGTCTGAACTGGCAGCAGCCCACCACTGCCTGGGACTGGTCTAGTTTACATATACAAATGTGGTGCTGGTGGGGAACAAGTATATCAGAGGGAAATGAGGAGTTTGTACTGGAGAGGAGGAGGAAAGGAAAAGAAAATTAAAAGGAGGGGGAAGTTTGGAAAATAATTTGTAGCTTTATTTCATTATTATTTTCCATCACATAATTATTGCAGTTTATGTTGCATGTTTATAATAAAGAAACATATTATTTTAAAATGTTCCTTAGAAGTAATACACTATTGCAAATTCTTAACACCATCAGAAGTAATAGTGCTATATTAAGTGTCAAATATCTTAAATTATTATAAATAACAATAACTTTTATCTGATGTAACATTGCAATAAGCAAATCTCTTTCAGTAACACCTGCTAATAGAAAAAATAGTCACTGCTATGTTTTATATTCTTGACACTCCCTCCCTTTCATTGCTAATGAGTAAGTATATGGGATACCTCACATAAAGTATATGGGATACCTCACATAAATGTGAAATACATTTGTATCTTTATCCACACTACATATGAGTTGAGAAAAGAGATTTCAAGTGTGCTTAATCTGCATGATTAAGGGTTTGTAAGTCAACAAACCCTAATCTGTTTGTATATTTTGAATTCCAGATACGGACCCACGTGTATTAGAAAAACAAGAATTACAACAACCCACATATGTTGCTCTCAGTTACATTAATAGGTAAGCTGTTCTATGTATGAATTAAAATATATCTATGTTTTTATAATGTCTGTTTGTTGAAGAACTAGTTGCAATAAATTTCAAATGGGACAGGAATGTAAACAATTCTGCTAAAGTCTATAATTCTGGAGCTGCATAAATGTAGCTTCTTTCAAACATAGTATAGTAAATTCCAAATTTGGATGGGATTTTATTGCATTAAAATAGGTATGCTGAGTTTATTAAAATACATTGATTTCAGAAAAAAAAATGAAGTATTTTGATTGGAAATTCTGACAAAAGGATCAGAAATGGCCCTCATGACTTACAAATAAGGGTCCACTGATTCTATTATTAGATAGCTTTTGTGCTATAGCTTTTTTGTATTAACACAAATTAATATTAATTAAGCAATTAGACATGGATGTTCTGGAGGGAGGGGATCAAAAAGGTCCATATGGTCACCACAATATTAAAATAAAAAGATTTTATTAAAATAAAAAGGTTTTGATTGCATGGCAGTGGTGGTCCCTGTCTTGACTGTTTTTGACACACTCATCCATGAACACTATTGATAGCGGTCCATTTAGAATATCCTTTTTGACCTAAACTTCCTGTCCATTTGTACAATATTTGTAATATTCTAAAAGATATTCAGTAAAAAAATGATCTGGCTTTGATTCAAAGAAATAGGAAGGAAAATGCTTCGGTATAATTCCATTACAGAATGTTGGAAGACTTCTTGCATTTGAAGCATTAAAAGACTTATTAAAAAAAAAAAAGGCTCTGTTTGATCAGGCGCTATCATGTTATCACTTGTATCTGTATTTAAATAAATACAAAGGAAAAGGATGGAATTAAATGACAATGAAATGTTAAAATAGTAGGCTGCCAACTAATTTAAGACATATGGTGAAGTATGCAGAACAAATTCCGTGACCTTTCCCAGTAATATAATGCGATTGGTACCATTTTTAATCATAGCTGTACACTGTAAAGCGTGTCATTCATAGTATTATAATTGGATATTCTTATTTACAAAGCTTGGTTCATTTCCTATCACTATTTGCATCTTACTGTCTTTCCTGCTATTAGAAATTTGTATGTTCCCACTTTTTAAATAAATAAAATCAATATGTTTTTCTTTCTACATATACTTTCTTTAATAGATGATTATTTATTGTTTCAGAAGAATAACAGATCATTTATGGTTTTCTATACAAAAATAAAATTAGAGCTATTAAGATTAGATTTCTGTGTATATCTAGTGTATGCCTGAATGTATGATATGAGTGAACAACTAACAATGTTATGTTTTTATCTACCTAATCATATCTTCACTTCCTATCACAAAATTATTCTAGAGAAAGAACAAGAGAATTATTAGAATTTATTGTGGAAGAAACAAATACAGAATTCAAAATTTCAACATTTCTACCAAATGTTTTTATATGTTTTATTCTTTTTTTTTTTTCCTGAGCATGGTTGGGATTTTTTGGCTTTTTAAGGCCAATGCTTGAAATATAAGCCCACTCTTCATGTATAAGATTAATCCATATTTTTCTTTTTATGAAGAATGCTGCCATTCTGAAGGCAGGTAAGTTTTTACATGTAACATATCTGAGTAATTTTTGTGGTATTTGCCTCCTATGTAAAAAGTTTTTGCTGAGCAGGTCTGAGAAATAAGGAATAGCACATTTTAACAAAAGTAAAACGCTTTTAGTTGTGGTACTGTACCCAACATTTTTTTATGCATAGCCATCTAATTTCAGTTGACAAAAATAATGCAAAGTAAATACTTTATCAGAAAGAGAAAATTGTTGTGAAATAACTACCAATACAAGGCTTGTTTTTTGCAAAATAGCCAGTAGTTCAGCAAATCAAAATACCTATAGTACTATTTCTACATTATATGTATATTGTTGCATATTCTTCCAAATTTCTGTAAAATAGCTATTAGAATTAAAATCTCTTCAGAATGAAATTTATTGGGCATTTGAATAATTAAAGTTGATTGATTGAACAAAACTGGTATACATTATATTTATAATTCTGAGCTTATCGTTCTTACAAATGAGGCTAAAATAAGGTTTTATAAACCTCAAAATAATAATCTAAGTAAATACCACAGTGAATAAATCCTCCATCTTAGAAAGTAGAACACATGGGTGAATCCTTAATTTCTTTTCATTTTCAATATGTGTGCATATTTACAATTTTAAAAATTTTTAAAATATTTTTATTACAATTAAATAGTTTTAACTGTATGCTGCCTAGATCACTGTGAATGAGATGGGTAATCTCCAAATTAGTCAGATGGGTGGGTGGGTTAATGGGTAGGTACATAGGTAGGTCAATAGGTTATAGATAGATAGATAGATAGATAGATAGATAGATAGATAGATAGATAGATAGATAGATAGATAGATATTAAGTTGTGTTCTTCAATGTCTGCCAAATGGAATACATCTTGGTGTAGAACAGTGTGGTATTTTGAATTAAAGGGAATATAATTTTTTTGTGATTATAATATCTGTGAGACTAGAAGTTCCTTGACTGTATTGTTTTGCACTGCATTCAGAACAGACAAGTGCTATCCAATTGGTGCAGATCCTAATAATATATACATTGATTACCAAATGATTATTAAAAGTGTAAGTTTGGTTAAACATTCATTTTGTGTATTAGAGGACAGGCAATGACAAAAGATAGGTAAAATTGTATCATATGTTTGCACAGGAGAGTATATTTTTTTAATATTTTTTAGTTTTGGGGATGGATTGGAAGGTTTCCTTGTGGCTGTTCATTGAAAACTCATAATAATCATTTTTGTTTATTTCCTGTCTCAAAATGGCAAAAAAAGTATTGATTTTTAGCAATGAAAGTCAGCAATTGCTCATGGGACTCGATAAAGGATTACATGTAGCCAGGGCCTCAGTTTCTAGTAAATTTCATAGCCCAACATCATACACAAAAAGGGGGGAAATCTAAATTTAGTCATACTTAGAGCTATTGAAACAAATACAAGTTAAGTAAGTCATGCATGAAATTATGATTTCTCTGTATTGGAAAAATATTTATTTTCAGGTACCATAGTTCTAAACTTGCACAAATTCTAAACTTGGCATAGTTGTACACTTGCACTATGGAGGAAGAGAAAAAGAAACATTGTGAAGCATGACAGAAAAAAACATAGCTTTTTTTTTCATAAAATACCATCACATGGATACACAATAAATTACAAAATTTGACTAATAAATCAAACAGGAGTTATTTTTGCATGAAATAAAAATAAATCCAGATCTGATTATCTCAACCATAGACCTGAAAGAAAACTAGATATTTATTTCAGATTTATGACATCAATTTCCAAAAATATAAGAATCTATTCAAAAACCAGAAGGCAGAATTTGTCTTCAATGATAATGGATGGATGGATGGAAGGAAGAAAGGAAGCTTTCTTTCTCCTTTCTCCCAATTAAAGGCATATGGCATTACGATTCATATTTAATTATGATAACGTAAGCATAATAAAGTAGCATGTCCATTTTTGCTTTCTGTACAAAAGATCCAATGATATCTAACTGAATTCATCCACACACATACATAATATATTTGTGAAATTCATTCCTTTCTCTCTCTTGCACACATGCATCCCTTCATGAAGCATTTTCTGTCTCATGACAGTAGCTCTGTCTCTTTTTCATATCACACCAAGAGACACTATGCTCATCAAAATGGTCAATAGAAGATAATAGGCAAGCAACAGCTGGTTTTTATGCACTTGTGTGTAAAGTTTAACTTCAGCAAAAAAATATTGATTGGCGCTGCAGGTTTTGTAATAGTGCACATTTTCTTCACTATTTTTTTAATCCTTTAATCTGCTTCCTGAATAGTTTAAGAAATAGAAATAATATATTCAGCAAGTAGACAGATGGTTTCCTTCAGAAAATCATCATCAGAAATTCATATCATGAATGGCAAACTGACTTGGCATATATAATTGAAAGCCAGCTGGGCACCAAAGGTGGGTGTTCATTTCTCAGAGATGTGCCAAAACATGCATAGGAATATACCATGATCAACCAAGATACCCTACTGATTTTTAGAGATATGATTCCACAGATTACTGGATACAAAACCTTGTTTGTTAAGTTCGGGTTCTGTGAATCATTTTAGAATTGTTGCTTGGTTTTAAGATCAGTTGGACTCAGTGGCTGGGTTGGTAATGTCGTTATGGGCCTTAAAAAATATCAATTTGTTTCCCTGGGAAGTGAGGGAGTGGAGTTTGATGCAGTTTCAAAGTTGTTGTTGCTCTTGCTGTTGCTGCTGCTGTTGTTATTTAATCTTCAATTTTATTCACAGTCTGGCACTGGCAAAAACCTAGTAGCTCAGGTCCTAACCAAGGATCTAAATGATAGATATTTGGACAGTTCTGAGTAGAGTGGTTTTTTGTAAAATCGGAATATTCAGGTCTAATAAGGTCAGGATTCCATGTATGTAGACAGCCATTTGGATATTGCTTCAAGGGTTTCTATTACTATTGATTTCTTCCTCTACAATCACTCAACTTTGCAAGTCATGATATTTCATTGTTTTTTCTAGCTGTTTCTCTTCAATTTATGTATCATGCATCAATTTATGTATCAATTTATGTATGATAAATTGATATTGCAATATCAATGACTTTTTTCCTAAACTGATATAATCCCCACAAAATCATTTACTTAAGCTGGGGTAGAGATGCAAGGTTGCTCTATTTTACACCATGACAATAACATTGTGGTCTCCTTGCTACTATAACAATCCTAATAATATGATAATAATACATTGGAATGCAGTGTTTTGTTGTGTTTTATTTTTTGATTACATGCCCTAAAAATTTAAAGCCAGATTAAGTCCAGTAAACTTTACTAACATCAGTTTTCCACATTCTTCATTGAAATGTGTGTATGTGTTGTAGCATAAGGGGTGTATGTTAACTGTTTTTATTTATTTATTTTATTTGTCAAGCATGTATTAGATGACAGATATAAGTATAAACACGATTATTAATCCATGAAATGGATAACAATAAAAGGGAACATTAAGACAGGGACGGTAGGCACATTGGTGTGCGCTTATGCTTATTAACTGTTCATACTTAATGTGCTTTCTTTTGAGACTAAATATTTTTGGCTAATAATTTCATCTGAATATATTTAACACTTTACAAATCCATACTACCTGAGCTATATAATTGAAGTCTGTATGGTGATAACCAAAAGCATTTTCACTAGGATGAAGAGGTGTCATCTGTAGATATTACTATGCAATATAAACTCTGCCCCTTTTCTGCATGTGTCATCATGTATATAAAAGGTATGAGGCTTCAATCATGCAGTCATCCCATCCCACCCCTGATGGCTCCAGCCAGTGGCAAACTTCATAGTTCTTTAAAATCTAGTGCTTTCTCAAACATTTCTGTTAAAAGAAGATTCCACATTGCATGGAAATGTCTTTCCAGGTAGCCTTTTAAAATATCTTGAATAGTATCTCTGACATAGTTTCAAGATTACATTTAACTAAATATGATATTGTATAATAGTATCACTGGGCATTGTCTGAGCCCTGTTGTACAATTATTACTTGTTCTCTTATTCTCACAGGATTTCTGTCAAACATTCCTTATGTACAAAACTTTGTTCTAGTCAAAGAATGTTCTGGTATTCCTGAGAAGTTCCATTTTTTTTCTTCATGGAAAAAATACGCAGGTCTTGTTCTTCCAAGACAGTTTGTCATTTTCTGGAACTACAACTTCTGGAACAGAAAGTGCTGTTCCAGATGTGTTCTGGCCGTGAAATTTATTTCTGGAAATGATTAATTACTTTGGAATGGCCAAGCACTCTCCCTGACCAGTACATAGAGTTTTGCACACACCTCCTTTTCCGTTGTAACGCAAAAAGACTGACCTTTTCAATAAATTTTAAAAATTGATTTGTACATTTCAAAAAAAAAATCTATTAATCATTTGGGACCTAATTTCATTAACATTGATAGGCATAGACAGCTGCATCCCAATGTGCAGTATTAGGAATTAATATCTTAAGATAAAGACATCTTTCAACATTGGAAATGAGTTATACTTTGTTAATCAGAATCACAAATTTTAATGTGTTTGACCTTACATGAGCAAGTAAGTGAGCATAAGTAACATTACTTGTTATTGAAAATAAGAGAGAGTTTTAAAGCCTTTTAAAAGTAACTGCTTATTAAATGATTGGAATTGGTCCCTTTTCAAAGTACATACTCTTCAGAAGAATGACCACACCAAGTTTAATTTAATCATAGGTAATAACAGAGCAACACATAGATGTTGTCAAGTTTTATTTTGCTAAAATGTCTCCTGGGATACACTCAGTGCCTCTTTTTGTCCAAAGATCCTTGTCCAGAACAATATTATTCAGACTATTTTGGTCTTTCCTTTTCATATTTCATTACATTAGGAAAGTCCTCACTAAACAAATCCCAACTGAAACTAGTGATGCTTGTTAAAGAGCTAATTCTCTCTCTCTCACTCTGTCTCTCTGTCTCTCTGTCTCTCCCCCTCTCTCTCTCACACACACACACATACCATACAGTTCCGAGTAATACTTTCTGTTCCTCCTGCCAAAATCATAAGCTGCAGGCCTTCAAGATCCCAAGATTTAAAGTCTTCTATCTCCTTCCCTTTTCATCTGTGAAAGTTTGATGCAAAGGATTTTTATTTAGCTAGTTCAAGGAATTGATTATTGTAGTTCTTGTTAAGGTTATTTCCAGGGGACTGTTCTTTTTTTACATTAATTCTGGACATTTTTACATTCTGCAGTATTCTGCAGTATTATCAAGCAATAACAATATGTACAATTGCTTTGTTTGGTATGTTTCAATTACAAATATGTTTTTATAAATTGTAAAAAAATGATAAAATTTTGTATCTGCTTTGGATCTTATTTATACAATGTAGATTTATTAATTTAAAAATCAAAAATGTTAGTTCATCTTGAAGCGAATAAATGGGTCAGAGAATAACTTGCCCCTAAAGTAAATTTAACCATTAAAAGCAAAAAAGAAAGGAAAGGAAGGGCAATCTCTACAGTACTTCACTTTTGATAGGTGATTCTTCAAAAGGAGCAAACTAGTTACTAATGTATAATGACAACATTGGAAGAAATGGAGCCAGTGTTTTCAGCACACTCTTTTCATGTGGGACAGAGTTGGGCTTCCCCCTATGAAAATAGTAAGTTAGTTTTTAAACTACATTTAAAATACAATAAATTAACTGCTGAAAATGATTATAGATTCTGAACTATAAAGGTAAAGGTTTCCATTGTCCAGTTATGTCCGACTCTGCTGACAGTACCCATCTCCGTTTCTTAGCCAAGGGAGCCAAAGTTATTTGAAAACATTTCTGTGGTCATGTAGCTCATATGACTATACTCCAAGGTTCATGGAACTCTGTTACCTTCCCACCAAAGTAGTACTTCTTTATCTGTGTGAATTTACATGCTTTCGTATTGCTAGATGGACAGGAGCTGGGGCAAGTCATCGTACCTCACTTGGGGTTTGAATCTGGACTGCCTTTCCAGTTGACTTTCCAGCTGACAAGCTCAGTGTCTTTAACCACTGAGCTCTAGCGTCCCCACTATGCTGTTAAGGAGAAGTGATGCCATTCTTAGAAGCTATAGGATAATGATTTTCAAACTTTGAAACTTTAAGATGTATGGATCATCACCCAGAATTTCCCATCCAGCATTCTGGAAACTGAAGTCCATTCATTTTTAAGTTTCCCTAGACCCTACAAAAAAGCAGCCAGAAAGTTGCCTAAGTGATTAGAAAGAAAGGTTAGACAATTATTTTACTTTAGTATAGATTAGACAGTCATTTTATCTTATGTTTGCATAGGAAGATGGGTGGCATGTAATACATACATACATACATACATACATACATACATGCATACATACATACATACATTTATCTAAATTGGACATTTGTACAGATTTATATAATCTACATTATATATTAATTAGATCTATTATAAATCACATTGAGATTTCCTTGAGCAGTTTAAAAATGTTTTAATATATAATTTGCATTCAAATGACCAAGTACTTGTACTGGGTTTAAGTAATATGTCAAAGATGATTAGCACCTAAATAATTTCATACAAAATATATTCCTTTTTTCTTTACAGCAATATAATTACATGATCATAGAAGAAAATAGCCATGTAAGCCATAAGGCCAACCCACTGTTCCATATAGGAATGCAGACTGAAATTTCTTCAAAAGTTGGTTTTCATGTCTTCTGCTTGAATTTTTCCAACAAAGGACATACCATTTCCTTTAGTAATTCATTCCATAGTTGATTTGCTCATACCATTAAGGAATTTTGTTATATGGAATCAGAATTTGCCTTATAATTTAAGATTGCTATTCTGTGTCAGTTTGTTTGTTTGCTCAGAATATTTCAGTACTCTCTTATAAGTTCTTTCACTTTCACAATTGAAAATGTAAATATATAACAATAAAAACAACAGATTAGAACAAAAACATATTAAATAAAATGCTGAACAGAAACAAACTCAACTACTTAGTTGGGAAATACCTAGATGAAAGGATAGATCTTGATCAGGTACCTAAAAGATACTAGGCTCCACACAGAGAGGTCAAATGTCACCAGAAATAAACTTGCCTGTGAGCAACTCTGCCAATCTTGGCCTACACAACAAGATCTCCATTTACCACTGTGGCAGTCAGCCAGATCTATGATGGTGAATGTAGTCTGCCAAGTATCCCCTTCAAGATGTTCCAGGACCATATGTGCCAACAGCAAACCTTGCATTTCATTCAATGTAGTTGAGTCAAGGGCTTCTGCAGGAATTTCCTACTGAGATGGAGAAATATATTGATTACTCTCCACAACCTTGACCTCTTGGAGGAAAGATGTACTATGTAGGAAACAACTTATAAATAAGGAAAATGAATAAAAATAGCTTATATAATTAAAATGATTCAGTGGCTAATTAGTACCTTGTTAGGAGCTTGGAAATGGCTATCCTAATTTTGATTTATTTATGATCCATATATTGCAGTAGGGAGATGAAACAGTATTTTCCATTTCCATTTAGCAAACTGCATTAAAATTTTGGCCTGGTCTGGCATTTGGTCCTCTAAGTAAAAAGAAAAAACTTTGATTACTCTATCACAAGGGTATCAAAGTCGTGTTGTCACGGCAGCATCATGTGACATATCCAGACTTTTTTCCTTCGCTAAACTGGGTGGGAGCAGCACCAGCAAATGACGCATCTGGCCCATGGACCATGAGTTTGATATTCCTGCTCTATCAGGAAGATCCATATTAATATTTCAGACCCAGACACTTAATCTCAGATAGGGAAAATAGTAATTGAAGATTATATATTATAATCCTAATATATTATAAAGGAAGATCAAGACAGTGCTTGATTTGTTTTTCATATGGAGCAGCTTAACCCTGCAGCTTACTGTAATGCTACCTTGCAGGTTCATGCCAAATGATTATATCTAAAACAGTAATTCCTGTGAGCTTAGACAGTTTGTCTTACAGCAATCATGAGAACAATCCTAATATCTGCAGTAAACCAGATTGCCTACTTAGATCTAAAAACCAGTTATCTATTTTTTAAAAGTTTCTATCCATTTTCATTTATTGTGCTTGCTGTTGTTATGTGTTTAAATGTCCTTATTCTTCTCTAATGTTTTAAAATAAACAGTAATTCCACCAGACTTTCTATTTCTGTTCTGTCTGCTTAGAACATGATATCAGGGCACAATGATGTCAATGAGTACAATGACAGAATGATATAATTCTCTGCTTCGTATTTTAATATGTGAAGTGATCTTTCTGTGTAAATGTTTATACTTATTTTTATTTAGAGCTGCTAGTGGTTGTATCATAAATAATAATCTACACTAAGATTGTATAAATACTAATAAATATTGACTAATTCTGTTTCAACTGCAGTACTTTACTGAACTTACTTGACAGCCGTCTGAATGTTTAGGAATGCTTTGGAGAATGGAAGAAATTGCAGTGCAGCCAAAATAGAGATTTCTTATTGTTTAGATATGACATTGAACTTAAGCCATTTAATATTGTTTTAGATTCCAGTGATTTGCTACAATAGAAATGTAACTTTGAATGCATCATTATAAGTTCTGTTAATTATGCTCTAATTTTATATGGTAGTGTATGGATGTGGTATTTTTAAAATATAGAATTGACCAGGAACCAGAAATTGTAAAAAACAAATACTAACAATTTTAAAAGTGGACATCCTATTTGATTGACAATTTTGAAATATCATTGTTTCTGCCTTAAAACTTCTGAAGAGAATTTTTAGGTTTGATGTTCCCATTCAAAATCTCACAACATTTCTGATAAGAACATCAAAATCTGAGAGATTTTGTTATCATGCAAGAGATTCACTATTTATTTTAATATTTATTTTTTAATTTTTGCTGTCGCTAAAAGTCCTGCAGATATCATGCCATTGAGTGGTATTATATGTCCAACTCCTTTGTTAGAGTTGCTTTATAACAGCAAAGACATGAAAATGATTTATCAGTTTTTTAAAAAATATTTATAGAAGAAGAATAGATATTCATAATAAAAATGTATGTGATAAGATTAAAGTCTAACGAATGAAAAATTAGAACTTACAAAGCATTTGATTTCAAAAATTTTCACATTAAACTAAAATAAGATTGGCTCAGTTTAAAAATCACATTCTGTTTTTTATTATTATTATTCACAAAAAACAACAGAGTATACAGCAAACGAGATTACTATGCTGGGTTTCATATCACAAAGCACAAGTCGAACACTTCCCAAGCGTTTAGGATTGCATGATGTATCGGCGCATTATGCCAGCAACCCAGTAAGGTGGCCTTCTGTAGCTAACCAATGGTGATTTTGTCAGCACCAATTGTTTTCAAGTGCTTGCCTAGGTTTTTAGGCACAGCACCAGTATGCCAGGTACCACTGGAACCATCTGCACTGGTTTATGCCAGAGTCTTTGCAGTTTGATTCTCAAGTCCTAATATCTGCTGATTTTTTCAAGTTGTTTCTCATCGATTCTGCTGTCACCAGGTATGCCAATGTCAATGATCCACATATTTTTCTTCTCCACAATCATGATATCCAGTATTGTGTTCCAAAACTTTGTCAGTCTGTATTCGGAAATCCCACAGTCGTTTTGCATACTCATTTTTGACCACTTTTTCAGGCTAATGATCCCACCAGTTCTTTGTAAAAGGCCAGGTGGTAGTTGTGATCCAAGTTCCAGTGGACCATCTAAGTGACTTTGTTATGATGTTTGTCATCTGTCTGAACGATTGTCTTACAACAGCTCAGTATGTGATCGATGGTTTCATCCGCTTCTTTGCAGAGTCTGCATTTGGAGTCATCAGCAGATTTTTCTATTCTTGCTTTGGTTGCATTCGTTCTGATGGCTTTTTCTTGGGCTGCAAGAATCAGGCCTTCTGTCTCTTTCTTCAGTGTTCCGTTGGTCAGCAATAACCAGGTCTTTTCCTTATCTACTTTTCTTTGGATGATGATGATTATTATAATATTACATTAAAGAATAAATAACATGGTCCTGAAATGTTAAGTCTGACAATTCTCTTGAATTCAGAATTTGAACTAAATACTTCACTTTTATTTTATGAAGCTATCATTTTCAGCCAAAAATCCTTTTCCTCTATAGATGGAATCATTTTATAGAGCATGTTTTCTATTCCAAGAGATTCTGAAATTCTGAACTAATTTTATTAAGATGAATCCTTTTATTTTCCCTAATCCCATAAATTTAATCAAAATAGATAGGCTGTGATTACAGATACTAATTCTCCACAAGCAGTATCAAAAATATTATAAATATTTTTAACCAGGAAGTTGAATGGAATAGAAATTTAGATTCCAAAAACTATATATTTTTTGAAAAGTTGTAAAATAGTAATTATATAAAGAGAACATAAAATTAACTTCTGGATCACTGTCTCCTGATGTATAGAAAAAGATATTCTGATTTAGTGTCACTCAAAATACTCTATCAGAAAATATATTATCTTTAACAGAGAAATTTATCTATGGTGGCCTGGCCTTTATATTTCAACCATGGTAAAATAACCTCTTTTTCTACATGCATTTTTCATAACATTCTGTACTAGACAAAGTCAGTCTTACAATAAAATAGTTTCCTTTTTGCATAATTCGGGTTGGTATTTCAGAAAAAAAGAATGTATAGACAGAATTAGTTAAAAACCAGTTTACTCCTGGAAGACAGGATGATGATATCTGGAACAAGCACAATGAACAATGTTCTTTATCCTTTTTGTTATTTTCTTGCTTTATTCAAATTACAGTCTAACAGTGATTTCTGAAATGGTGTGAAGAGATTTTTTTTACATAATTATTAGAACTAGTCAAATTAACTGAGCGACAAATGCAACATAAAGCAATGATATAATACTCAGTCGATTTTCTGTAAATTTAGATTGCCAAATGATGCAGGGTTTTTTTCTTAATTACGTTCAGAAAAATGTGACTAAGAAGAATTATGAAGATTCTGATAGTCTGATACTAAATATTAGTTTACATTATGATAGAAGAAAGTGGATAATTGAATTACTTTGGTCTTAGAATCTAAACTGGAATAGTTTTTCTGTTTAGGAAATGTATTTATAAAATTAAAATGTTCATAAATAATCAAAATACAACTTCCATTGCTTTCAGAAAGAAGGATGTTGCTCCCTAACATACTAATAGATTACATCCACCTCCCTGAGTTATCTATAAATTAATAAAGATGAGATTAAAAATCTAATAAATATATTCAGGTATCAAACTTAATGGTTGAAATTTGGAGTCAGTTTTCCAGAGCTAATCTGTTCCTGAAGGTAGTTATGAGAATAAAGTAGAAAGGATCACCTATTAGAAATAACAAAATATAGTATGACAAACTCAATTAAAATGTAATACTTACATTTTAAATGGTTATGTCTGCAATAGTTTTTCATTTTTTTTCCTCATGCATTTTTCATTCAGAAAGCACTTAGAAATATTAATTTGGCATTTTGTTTAATTTGATATTGCCATCTCTTGGGTCTGTATTAACTAATGTATTTCCTATATCTGTATTTGTGGCTTTTTTTGCTTTCTACTGGCATATCTGCTCTATAACGAAGTTTCCTTATTGAAATTAATTCTCTTTGTTCATTAATATATTTCAGGCTAACTAAATTATCAGGCTCCTCCTTTAATATATATGAAAATTATTAAAATTAACATTGAAAAACAAAGGGTGGCAAAGAGTGATATTATACATATAGTGTAGTTCTACAATACAGGCTACTCCATTAAGCTTTATCACTGTCCTTGCAAATACAGTGGAATTGTTTCCTCTTATCAATGAAAAAGGTTCAGCAGTCGATCTCTATTCAATTTCCTCAAATTATTAAATACATATGAGATTGGTGCTTGTCACTGA
Organism: Laticauda laticaudata; assembly: GCA_004320025.1. Taxonomy (NCBI): domain Eukaryota; kingdom Metazoa; phylum Chordata; class Lepidosauria; order Squamata; family Elapidae; genus Laticauda; species Laticauda laticaudata. The sequence continues at coordinate 25,422 of BHFT01040049.1, forward strand.
AAGCAAAAGTTCCTGTAAAGACTAGCAGTAAACTGCATCACAAGTGACTATATATTGTTGATCTCCCACGGGCAGCAAATCCAGCCCATAATTGTCTAGTGGCAGGAGCTGAGCTTCATCATTTTGTCAGTTCACTAATAAGGAGGTCACTGCAGATACAGAATCCTAGATTTACATGTGACAGATGACAAAGCATGATGGGAAATTTGCCTTTAAGGACAAGCTTGTGTGGTGCAGTTTACAACAGGCACCCCTTCTCTGGTTCCATAATTGACAAGAAATGCTATTATTAAGTGGGTCTGGTGAGATAATTAGCATTCAGGGTAGCATTTTTAATCAGACTTGAGTCAGATAATTTATCACAGTGGTAGCAAGCTGTCAGGGTCATACTATAAATACTCATTAAAGATGAATAAAGATTAAGTGCAGCCTGAAATAGAATTCAGCAAAGTAGTACTTAGAATCGTTTCACTTCAATATTTGCTGTTAATAATTTGATGTGCTATTGGCAAAAAGATCAGGTCTCTTCATTGAGCTCATTTAGGTAAAGGATGATAATATTGTGCAGCTGAGATGTCTGTTCAGCATCTATTTCAGACTGAAATTTTTTTCATAATTGATCAATTGGAAAAAAATATTCATTCCAAAATGCTTATCTGACTGTGCCCGCAGTTGCTATTGTTCCGTAGTAATAAATTGACAGATTAAAGAGAGAAGTGTTCCATCTTGAAGGCAGAACTAATTTGTTAACATTAGTATGCTATTGCACTCTGAATTCAGTGTAACTCTCTTATCTTCAATAAGTTCACACATGAACAGTTTATGGCAATTTAAAATGATTTCCAGTTAATTAAAAAAAACAGCATTCAAATATTTCTAGCATTAACACAATGCTTTATTTTTAAAGGTATATAAGAATAAAGAATACTTCTGTAGAACACAGATGAACACAATAAAGAAGCCTGATGATGGCAGATGAGATTCTGCCGAAACGTTGCTACAACTTTAAAAGCACAACTATAATGACGTGGAAAAATACCCAAACAAAGCTGAATACTCTGTCTCTCTATATATATATTTATATATTTCATCATCGACTGCCATGTTATGACTCCAACAATACCTCTCCCCTCCTTGAAAATGATAAATAAAAAAGGAAGCCTTGTTTTAGACAAGACAAGATCTTGAGTAAATTGGAAGACAAAATTCAATTAGCCAAAGCACAGCCCATTCTTTGAAGAGGACAACAGTCTAAATTGGGTGAAAATAAAATGAAACATGGCAATACAAAAATTAATTTAAATTAATTTAAAACATTAATCTATTAATTTGATAGTTTAAAATGCTTATTTGCAAATTGATCATATATGGATATTAATTTGTATGATAATTTTTGGCTCAAGGAGGTAACTAGATATTTTCAAGATATCTTGCAGAAATTTTGAGAGATATAGAGTATCTTATGGGGAGATCTCTTATGGGCAAACTATTTTATCAACCCCATAGAGAACAAGATATTGTGACCAGTGGTGGGATTCAAATTTTTTTACTACTGGTTCTGTGAGCGTGGCTTGGTGGGTGTGGCAGGGGAAGGATACTGTGAAATTTCCAGTCAGAGATGGTATTTGCCAGTTCTCCAAACTACTCAAAATTTCTACTACTGGTTCTCCAGAACTGGTCAGAACCTGCTGAATAAGTAAACAGTGGCTGTTTACTTTAACAGTTTGATTTCTTGTATCTTTTCACAAAATTTGTAATTTTGGCTAGTAACGGACCAAGAAATTAACATCTACAAAACTGATTCAGAAAGATTGCAGACAAAAACAGTAGTATGGTTCAGTTTAATTGTATAAAAATCATAATCCAATAAATGGATAAGAAAATACTTTCAACATCATGATCAGAGGTGGTATTCAGTAGCTTCTGACCAGTTCTGGAAAACTGGTAGCAGAAATTTTGAGTAGTTTGGAGAATCGGCAAATACCACCTCTGACTGGAGATTTCACAGTATTCTTCCCCTGCCATACCTACCAAGCCATGCCCACAGAACCAGCAGTAAAAATTTTTGAATCCCACCACTGATCATGATCTTTCCAGAAATTTTCTATAAATGCAAAGTGTGTAATTTATGAAAGTCAGATGCAGAAAGTTTTGGATTACAGAATTTGTGTTGGAATGATGGATGTTAAAGAACTTACTCAGAGAATAAATCACAAATGAGAAATGTTGATGATTAATATCAAATATGTCATGAATATAGCATTAAAATAGAACTATAAATGTACAAAACACAGTCCATTTACGAAATAGATGAGCACAAAAAGTGATATTACATATGAATATAGATATCCTAAAGATGGACAGATATAGTCTCAGTGCGTTGAACAGAGCAAAAAAATTAAATGAAATATGCATGTTTTTGAAGTTAACACTTCAAATATCAACATTATCTGGATGAGAATAGCAACAATAGAGTGAGTTGGTACCACAAAGTATTAGTATTTTCCATTTTTCTTCATAACTGTCCATTTTAAGATTTTATTTACCTTATTTGGACGATGATATTTTATGTGTTTTGAATGAAAAAATAGTAAATGTCTTAAGTATGATAATAATTCTTGAATAAGGTACTTGTAATAAATTTACTATCAATATCAATAAAACTATCAATTTACTATCATTTCAAAAAGTATTAACTCCTCTGGTCATATATATGACCTCGATATTGTTCACAGCATTTCCTAGGCTTGCTGAATGAAAGCATTCAGGCAGTCTGATTTTAAGTGGCAGAAGCATAGATCAGACCATGAGTGAGGGAATGATGAGAAAATTTAATGCTAATCAAAATAGATGGCAAGCCCAGAATTAATGTAAATGTGATAGAGGTGGAAGAGAAATTGATCCCTAGTTTGGAAGTATTTGTGATTTACTATATGTAAAAATCATCCAGATAATGACCACAATTGCACAAAATTTCCTCAGTAATGCTGATGATGATCTCTGCAGCTCAGTGTTACAACAAGCATTCACTGACAGGACACATGATATGCAATAATAAAATGTAAGAATATAGTTCCATATTTCCATGTTTCTTACAGGAAATTATTCACAAAATATGATTACATGATATGTGGATTTGTCCTTGCATGCATGTTTTTGCAGATGAATAATAATGTCATGAAGAAAATAAAAGATTGTCTGTATTGTAATGCATTGATTTTATGTGATCAGCTTCATGGCAGCTATACTTAGAGTTACAGTGTCCTTCTATTTAGTCTACTTGGTGCACCGTGTTGTATAATGAAGAATTAAATATCATGACATCAGCTATGATCCAGGAGAACAAGAAATATTTTTATTTGTATAAATTGACCGCATCCATTGGATGCTGAAGTGGCCGTAACAAAAATTGCATCAAAATAAACTTTTTATACAGAAAGTCACATTTTATTGATTAATTTAATTTGCAGGTTCTGTTATGAGTAAAAATTTTTGCTACCATGGTTTTCAGTTATACTTAATAAGTTTAAAGTAAAATTAGTTTAAAGTGAAAAAAGGAAAAATAAAAATATATTAATTGGCATAATCCATGCTAAATAAACAATTTAACTTAAATTAAACAATATTAATTGCTTGATCAAGTTTGGACAATATTGCTATGAGCCTGACTCACAGCCTTGTGAGTCAGAAATTTATTTTTAATATTATACCTATTTGAAATATGTGAATTTTTCATGAGAGTGAGCTACCCTATGCTAAAGTTGGAATTTCATTCTTATGAGCCGTTTTGGCATTGTATTTCAACCTGTTATATTCTGCAGTTCCATATCTTTTTGTAATTTATGGGATTGAGTAGAATCTTTATTTTTTAATTGTTCTCTCATTAGACATTGCAAAATAAAAAGAACAATATATCTCAATATCATTAAGAAAATATTCAGAATCCTTTTAAAAAGTGTAAGTGTAATTAGCCTGAAATCTTTTATACAATTTTTATTCAGTGATTTTGAAAACTTTGATGGCTTGTAATTATCGTTAATATTCAGTGGGATGAATTTTGTAGAGCGATTGTGATCAGTTTCCATTCCATAGCCCAATGTCATACGGTTGGTTTAGTTTGAAAGCTTGTGTCTTCCATTAGCTTTTCTCACCATCTTTGCTAAAAGAGTTCTAAGGAATCTATCACTTGCTTATCTGTTATATTAACTACTAAACAAAACTAATATAACATTTATGATTTTTCTATTTGTGGCCACTCATATTTGTATGAAATCATGTGGACACTTGAGTCAATTTTCCATGCCACTGCAGAATATATGCAAAATTAATTTTGTTCCAATTCTCATTACCTTTTTTCTCAACATGGTGAACATGTACATTGTTTGAGTTTTGTTCTTATGCCATTGCAGTCTCAGTTCCTGTTCCAAAGGAAGGATGTGAGATAGAGAGGGTAGGGAGTAACTTTAAATATTACTATGGTATTCGTGCATATATTCTGTGTCCATTTGACATTATGATATATACTGGTTTCCTTCCAGTGAACATCAATAGAAAAACTATTTACACATTTGGATCCTGCTTTCTTGGAGATATGGATTTCCCCCAATTTTCTAATTTATTATTCTATATTTGACTCCAAGGGTATTATTACCTTGTATTTTTAGTGTATGTTATCTATCATGTATGATTATTTCATATTCACTGATGGCTAATATCTGTTGTATAATTTTGCTTCATTTTTATTTATCTATTGTTTTTTACATGGGTTTTCTGTTATGATTATTATTCTTTATGGTTTGGATTCTTAAGTAAGAGCTTTGGTGCTTTTTGGAAGTGATCTAAAACTGGCTCAGCAGTTTGTGAGAGAATTGTGTTTCCACTGATTGTGTAAGAAGGAAGAGATCACAATCTAGGTGTAAAGTATAATTCATGAAGATTTCTCATAAATAGTTCTATAGAGATGGGGGTTTTTTTAATAGAAGCACATATACTGGAAACACTCTACAAGTTGTTTTTAAGATTTATTTTTTTTATTTTTTGTTATAAGCTATTACTGATCAATAATGGGAAATATATTTTTAATTTTGCATTATGATTTTAATCAATATATTTACAAATCCATACAGACGTGTCAATCTGTGGCAATTTGATATTTACAGTGAATAATCTGTGGCAATCTATTATAATCAAAGAATGATAACCTTTATATATTTTGAATATATCAGTTTGAATCAAACCCTCAGATTTAATTACATAGTTCTAATACAAATTGAATTCTATGACATTTTAATGTGACTGCAGCATATTATACCGTAAGTATGTGAGGTATTTTTAAAAGCAATGTTATACAAGAAAACATTTTTCCTGGATGTTTTGTGAACATTTTTGTCAAATAACTTGGCTTTTTTCCTCATCCAAAATTCTCTGGCAGTAATTATAATATTTTATTGTTACCACATGTGGCAATAATATTAGGGGATCCATTTTAACATGCATTCACTCAAAGTAACATTTGTAGATATAAAAAAAGTCTTTGGAATGCATGAACAATGTTATTTTATCCTTTGTTGCTATAAGAGACTTTGGACATACATATCATTTTGAATAAAACACATGTTCTGTGAAGCAAAGCTCTGGTGGAAACCTGTAGAGGGCTCTGCAATACCATCTTTTGCATCTAAAGTTCCTTGAAAGAAGGGGGAAGGGATTTTGTTTGGTAAAAAGGCAAGGTAGATATTTCAGTAAGAAGTACATACAACATAGTTTCACAGTTTTGTACAAGTAACAAGCATGATTTTACTTAACAAATTTATAGAAATTAATTGAATACCAGTATATGTATTTTTCCCACTTATTTCTAACAGACTTTCCTATGTTGGCTCAAATTTTTTTCTTTCTATCATTTTAGGTATGGTGATTGTTTTAAACTTTTAGCAAATGGTATGTTGAATTTCTTCTGATTTGTTTTTTCATTTATAATTTGTTTGATTTACTAGCAATGAATTATTAATTTTTATTTTTATTTTTACAACAGTGCTGATACAACAAATTGAGGGGAAAAACAGTTTTCTTCTCTATTCAAGAGAAAGCACATTCTGATTCGGAGGGGATGTGCTTTGCTATCTGCAGTCTCTTATTTCCTTGAGTGACTGAGGAGGAAGTAGAAAAGAGAAGAATTTACCCCTTCAAGGGCACCAACAGATCTCTTTATAAAATGATTTTAACGCTTACAGATGATGCTATTTCTTATTTTTATTGTTCTATATTCTCAGCAACCCACTGGGTCGATGTATGAAAATCTGTCATTATTTCCTTTTCAAATCATTGTTCAAATGTTATTGTTAAATAGATATTTATGTAAATGCATTTCTATATGTAAGTATAATCCAAATCTAGCATTAGAGTCAAAGAATTCTGAATTCACTCTCACCAGTGGAAAGTCAATGGAAATTCCTTTTTCTCAGCCCAGTCCACCTCACAATCTGTTGTTGTGAAGAAAAATAAGGAGAAGAAGCATGGTGCATGATTTGAGTCTTTGAATGACTTGGATGAATATAGATAACAATAACAACATGCACCTCCATCATATGATAATTTCATCTCATACCATGCATTTTCATAATACCATACATTTTCAACAAACTTCTAAGTAAATATCAACTTATAGATATTGTAATATATTGTAATAATTTCAAAGATCAAAGAGTATAGGACAGTAGTCTTTAATTTTTAAGATGAAATACGGTCCTAACAACCCCTTAATGCCTGGCCATACTGGGACTAATGAAGAAAATTGTCAGATGTGTGGAAGATAATATTGTAGTAGATTGTCTTTATGCTTTGTGAGATATAGTTAGTTATTCTGAAGATAATTGATGTATCAAAATTCAAATAATCAACTCATCTTTCATTTTTTATTCCATGAACTGGAAATCCACTAATTTCTTTTAGATCTTGAGAACTCCCTTAACTGGTCTTCTTTTAGCATGGATTGTAAAGAAATCTGATCATCTACTAGAATGATGTAAAGATATCAGCTTTCTATCCTAAAATAGCTTTCCATCCTAAAATTCAGTGTTTTTTAAACTAACTAAAACTAAACTAAAATAACTAAAAATAAAAGAATAAGAATTACAATATTTGTTTTTAGTGATGCACTAATTGAATCCTAGATATCATGTCACTTAATAAGAGCTATGTAATCTGGACTAAGTTAAACAATTAATGATGTATTAAAAATATATTTCAAATATAATTGTATTTTGTTGAAAAATACTCCCATCCAACCTAAACTAAAGGTTTTTGAAGGTTTTTCTTTTATTGCTGTTTAGTGTAATAAGGTATCTGAACCATGATAAAAATGAGTTATTAAATGATCACATAAAACTATTTCCTATGATTTAGCAGTAAGCCATCAACTATGTATTGTTATCAGCAAGTTTGGTTTGTAAATTAATGACCCAAAGCAAAAACAAAGCTGATGAATGCCCTAACAATCTAACTGTTAAATGCTTTGAAAGTGAATTCTGATATGATAATTGGGGCATTAAATTGTACTCAGTGGCTTTTATGCCTTTATTAAGCTTTTGAAAAATTACCCAGGGCAAGCTTTATCCATTACAGAACATAAGACATTTATTTGAGTCCATGTAGTAAACCATATGAACTTGAAACTTGTTAGGAATTGCTGACAAGTATGGTAATTAACTGGTAAAAACTAAACAAATGGTAGTTATCACTGGAAAAGGACATGCTTGAAAATGTAGTTCTAGTTTGGTTAAATTTAAAAAGAGACATTAGTAGTAAAGCAGAGAACTCAAAAAACTTTATTTATATTTCATACCTCCTAATCATCCACGTCCCCTAGAAAGGGGCTTTGAGTGTGTCAGTAACATTAAGCATTAAAAACAACTTTTTGTCCACCTTATTATTTTTTTAATAAATAAGTCAATGTGGCAAACATACATAATACTCTTTCTTTCTTTTTTCCCCACAACAAACAATTTTTTGAGGTGAACGAAGAGCAAGTGACTAGCTGCAAATGACTCATTTTCAGCCAACAGTGTCAAGCTTGGGCAGTGAGCTGCTCAGTTAATTCCTATCACAATAAATGGATCAACACTAAATTGGTTTTTAAAAAGCAGATCTTGCACTTGTGGGAAAACACTCCTTTAAAAAATTCTCTTATGCATCATTTAACAATATTTAGTTTACTAGGAACAAGAGGAGGTAAGAAATGAATAGCATAAGGAATATTCCCATGTACTTGCACCAAATGTTACAGTTGCCAATGCATAGTAATTTTTCCTGTAATATTGGTATTGCTGCTTTTATAGGTTTATGACTGATGCTGCTCGTCGGGAACAGGAATCTCTCAAAAAGAAAATCCAACCTAAACTGTCCTTGACCTTATCAAGCTCAGTGTCCCGTGGGAATGTATCTACTCCTCCACGTCACAGCAGTGGAAGCCTTACTCCACCCGTCACACCTCCAATCACCCCCTCCTCCTCATTTCGTAGTAGCACACCCACAGGTAAGATAAAATGGATTTGATGATTGTGGTACAAGCTTTAAAAGAAAAGCACCAAAAAATAGCTAACGAATCACAGTAAAGTTAGACTGCAAAAAGAATCAGCAATAATACATAAATAGTAAATAAATTTAATTTTTTCTTCAGAAATAAATCTCATATGTATTATGGATTGTCTTTCTTTTCTGATGCAAAGTTGGTTTTTTATCGGCGTAATCTCTTTTTCAGATCATGTTGTCTTTTTATCTGTTTATTGCAGATGAAGAGGAAACTTATTATTGGCGATAAGGGGAAACGAACAAGTGTTGTTTCCTGAAAATAAATTAGGAAATTAAACAGGGAACTATCACAACCCTGTAGCAACAAAAGTAATGCATGAAATATGGGCTGAATATTTGTGAGTGTGTGAAATTAAGCAAAAATGATCTTATGTCACTTCTTCCTGTTTCAGAGCCAATTATTCAATTAATATAGTGAAGGCCTGTGTCAGAAAAAAGTTTTAAACAGGCAAATCAATTTTAATATTCCAAAAATGTCTGAAAGTTTACAATATGGATGTTACCTCAAAGAAAGCTCATTGCACAAGAGATCACAAGATAAAGTGTTATGGCTAAATCTCTATCAAGTGTGTAGTACTTTCATAGGAGTCCAAGTACCACCATCCGTAAATAGTTTTGTATATATCACTTGTATGTATGTGGGCATGTGTGTACAATTTCAAACAGATTTTTGACTGTTCACAACATGAGAAAAATTATAACAATAAATAAATAAATGTAAAAGGTCAACAGTCAAAATTCACATATATCTATTATATTCTACTGGTAGATAGCTGAGGTATATTCTAGATGACTGAATCAGACACTGAACACTCATTAGGAAATCTTGTTAATCTTAAATTTACTTAGAGTTTCTTTTATGCAGGGTAGACAGAAAATATCCCTGTGTTATTCAGCTTATCTTTCTCTAACATTCATAGGTTCATGAAGAAGCAACTTTCTAAAGTAGTTTAGAGAGAAAGTAGAACCCAATATGTCCCTTTAAAAGTGCAGAGTTGCAGCATATAGGAAATTTTATCTCTCTCACACACACACAGAACCCTCATACACACTGGAAATTGCTCTTTTATTGTCTCTGTAGAGAGAGTCTGATCAGAGCAAACTTGTGTGTGATCCTAGTTCTTTTTTTCATCTGGAAAGAAATTCTAAGGAGCCAATCCATTTAGAGAGGCTACTATTTTCACCACAATTATTAGCTCTACTGTTTCAGAGCTGTCTTCAGTTCACCTCTGCTTCCCTAGAAATCATATACAGTTAGAATTTAATTGCCATTGTGCATCTAAAAGCTTAAATGTTTACCATAAATTATCATGATTAGAAATGAAATAACCAGGTTTTTTTTCCCTAATTGGTTCATCATATGTGTGATTTTGATCCTCTCAATTTGTAATTCATAATTCCTCTGCCACCCGCCCCTCCCCAATACCATGTTTTAGTCATTTACTAATAATTGTTAGTATATTGCAAAAAGAGCCAAATGAGAAGTACATATAATTGGGATAGAATGACATGATTATCATCTTCATATAACAGGGTAGAAAAAGCCAAGGAGGGATCATTCATGAGCTGAGTTGAAAAAATTAGTGAATTAATTCTAATAACTGAATTAAGGTAGAGGTTAAAAACAAAGCTACCAAAATCCAAACCTACCTCATCCCTTCTGGTGAGAATTGCATCATATAGCATTTGGAAGTTAAACAGTACCAACAGATGTTATATGCCACTGGTCCCCAATCCCGTTTACAGCCTGATACTGTCCTTTGGCAATTGGGCCGCCAATTACATAACAGGCAAATTAGATTAAATGTTCTAAACCTGATAAATTCCTATTTTTTAATGTAGCAAATGTTCAAACATTTCATTCACATCTAAAAACCATAATACTCTTCTCAAATCTATGTTAAGCCAAAATGAACAATAATAGATTATGCCCATATCACATGTGCATGCATCTAATATTATGGATAATATTAAGTTTCAATTATTTTGAAATGCTATTAAAGGGATTTCATCTATTAACATTTGTTGAGTTATAAATTATTATAAAATACAAAATACAAAGTAAACAGAAAAGCAGTGAGGGGAAGGGGAAAGAGAAGTGAGGAAATATAAGAAAGAAAAAGAAAAAGAAACATTGACTTCCAACTCTCTCCTAAGTAAGCATTGACTCTTTCTCCTGCCTCCAAGAACTCAAATAGGTATTTGTGGGGAAAGCCAACAAAAATTGCAAAATTGCAAAATTCTTTCAGGGTTGGTAGTTGTTGTATATGGAGGTAAGAGTACAGTGGCTTTCTGGACAGTGCATCTGACAACAAATTCTTCAAGCTGAAGATATATGTAATACAAAAATTGATGTTTTAAAAAAAAAGACTCCACTTCAGGAAAAATGGCTGAATTTTCTACAACATTTCCAGATTTTTAGGGTTAGTGCAAACTTTAATTAATACAGATTCCAGTAATTGCTCAAGTGGACAAAGCAACTTTCACTGCTAAGAGCTCCTTGTTAAAAATGTCGTAATTTCTTTCTAAATACATTAAATCTCTGGAGTAAAAGGCACAAGAAAGCTTGCCCCCTCCTCCTGCTGCCTCCTGCAATAGCACCAGGGCTATATATGGGGCATCTGTCTAGACATTATTTTTTTTACTAGGTTAGGGTATTGGAGAAGACACTGCTTGGCGAAGAATTGCTTTAACTTTTCAACTGCAGACTGTTCTCTTTCCAATGAAGCAAATTTCACTTTCCTTTTCAGCTGTTGAGTAAGAGGCTTAATCTTATGTTCAAAGATTGGAATTAACTTCCTATAAAAATTCACAAAACCAAGGAAGAACTGAATATCTTTCATAATTTGGGGGCAGGTGCTATCTGCACCTTTGGGGGTCATTTGGATTATATCTGTAGAAATCCGATAACCCAGTAACTGTTGTTTTAAGACAAAGGAATTTTTTTCTAGCTTGACAAATAACTTATTTTTCCATAGCCTGCACAAATACTCTTTGTGCATGGTGTTCATTAACCTCTTTATATCCTAAGCAAATCAAGATACTGTCCAGATACATCACCACAAATGTATCATTTTTATTAGAAACAATTGGGTCATAAGCCTGGACAACACAGCTCCAGAACAAAACCAAAATGCATTCCTTTCCACACTGGTGTTGAATGCCTTTCTTTGACTCTAAAGAGTGATATGTATTTTGGAGATCCAGTATGATAAATATGCCTGCATTCTGCAATTTATCTTGCAAGCTCAGAAAGATGGGTAATAGTCTTTTACTGTGATCTTGTTAAAGTCTTTGTAACTGTGGACATTGGGACCTGATTACTTGGGTTCAGAAAAGCCATCTCTTGCTTCCTAAGAACAGAAAAAGAAAGTACTGAAGTGGGTGAGTTAGAAAGTCCAATAAAACTTTTCTTCAAACTAAAATCCAAATACTGCTTTAAGAACAAGTTTCTTTGCTGACATCAGACTTGTTTGCTACAAGATGGGTAGCAAATAAATTAGATAGATTGATTGATAGACAGACAGACAGACAGACAGACAGATAGATGATAGATAGCCAGTTATTGCCTCATAGTTAGAATTTTGGTCACTGGTATTAACACAGGCACAAATCTTAGGTGAAGGGGTACTAAAGCCTTCTCTTCCATCAAAACATCTGCAAAGTTCATGTATTTGGCAGGCCACTATACCACCTTCCTTGAGGGCTTTTGGCCAGCTGCTGCAAAAAAGTTGCTACTTGCACCTAGTGGTGCTGGCAAGTGGGCGTAGGGAGACACAGAACCCCGTCTCCCAATCTGTTGCAAGATCATTAAGCCTCAACTTTGCAAACTCCAAGGATTTGAAAAGTTTGTGCCATGCAGAGGGAGAATATACTTGGTATGTTTTCCAGCTTCAATGGTTGACTGCTTGATGGGGTAGTGGTACTCTAAACTGCATGATGGGACCTGTTCTTTAGAGGGGATAGAAGGGGTACCTGGCTCAATAGTAGTAACCTCAAGAGTGGCACTCTAGACTGCATGATGGGACCTGCTCTTAAGAGGAGATAGAAGGGGTACTTGGGTCAATAGTAATAACCTCAAGAGGGATCTTGCAATCCCTCTTGGATAATCATTTAAATATGAGCCAGCAGTATGCTGCAGCTGCCAAAAAAGCCAACACAGTCCTAGGCTGCATTGACAGATAGAGAGACAAGAGAAAATCAAAATAATGTGAATTGTTAGTACCACTATAATGCCCTAGTAAGATCACACTTGGACTATTACATCTAGTTTTGGTTGTTCCAATATGAGACTCTAGTCAAAGTGCAGGAAAGAGCAACAAAATTGATTAGGGTAGTGGAAGCTAAAACATGAAAAACAAATTGCAGGAATTGGATATGTCTAGTTTAATGAAAAAAGCACTATGGGTGACATGATAGCAATGTTCCAATATCTAAGGGGCTGCCATAAAGAAGACGGGACCAACCTATTCTTCAAAGCACCTGAAGGCAGAACAAGAAGCAATGGATGGAAACTAATCAAGGAGAGAAGCAACCTAGAACTAAGGAGAAATTTTCTGACAAGTTAGAACAATTCGTCAGTGGAACGACTTGCCTCCAGAAGTTGTGAATGTTCCAATTCTGAGATTTTTAAGAAGAGACTGGGCAACAATTTTTCTGAAATCATATAGGATATGGCTGTCAAACTCCAGGCCCCTGGGCTGGATGCATCACATGCTGGCCATGCCCACACCCAGTTTAGCAAAGGGAAAGAAAGTCCTGCTATATCATGTGACACCATCATGACGATGTATGTTTGACTACCCTGATATACGATCTTGTGCCTAAGCACGGGGTTAGACTAGAAGATCTCCAATGTCCCTTCCAACTTGGTTATTCTGCATGGATTTTCCCTGTCCATATGAGCCATGGAAGTATAGATGGGGGAGAGCTCATGCAGTGAAACTTAGGACTGGGCTCATTGGATTGTACTAGTTCTGCCTGCTTTTTTTCCTAATGAGGTCTATGAGTGCACAAAATTGGTACAACTGTTCCAGATTCTGTGGCATTTCTTTTCTAACCAATCAGTCCAGCTGTTGGTGTACATGCCCTACCTGACCTTGTCTATTGGGCTGGTTCATTCCAATCCACATCTGCTGCCAAGAAGTTGAAATTGATAATGTAAAGCCTTACCCTTCAGTTGCCTTGTTCTGAACTGCCGAATCTCATGCCTGGCTGTTATGATTTGTATCAGGTCTCCAAAATACCCCCTAAATCTTTTCATAAATTGTCCATAACTGGGTTGTTTCTTCTGTGATTACAATATCCATTTAGTCACTGATTTCTTTAACAAGCTTATCATGAAGTACAATCTGTAGGGATTATATAGCTCAGTTTCCAATATACAACTCATACTGAGCAATGAAGGTTCTCATCTTGCCCATTTCTCCCCTAAATCTCTCTGCAAACCTCCATAGCAACACAGCAAAACTGGCTGCACAGCTGGAACTACTCATGAAAGTTTCAAGTTTATTACCTTATTGTATGTTATCTATATAGTACAAGAATCTCACCAGACTAGTCACCCTCCTTTAAAAACAGGGAAGAATTTAGATGGGATTCAACAGAATCTCAACAGTGCTCAAAATCACAGGTTAATAAATTTCATTAAGGGAAGTTGTAAAGAATATTCAAAAGATATCTTCATATAACTCAACAGTATAGAAAAATATTTATTTTCACAGATTTAATAACATACATATAGACAACTAGACAAACACTTTAGTCATTTTTCTTTAGGCAATTAAATGACTATTCCATGGGCAAAGAAAGAATTAATTTTCAATCTAGCAGATATTGAAATATTCTTAGCACCAGGCTACATGGTTTTGCATATATATTCAAAAGTTCTTTAATTTTATTTTTAATTTAACTCTTCTGAGATACTAAAAAAAGAGCAAATCTAAATATTTTAGCTATGAAGAATTTATAGTTAAATTATATAACCACCAAGTTAAATTACTCTTCGTATTTTGCATTTTCTATTTACTAAAATTGAATTTAGCTGCAAAATATTACATCCTAATGTAGTATTGTATCATCTGAAATTCAGCTTCAAATGACATAGCTTCATAGACACATCTATATAATTCTCTTTGCAACAACACAAAATGATTTATTTTTGCCTTTTCCAATTATGTTTTTTAATGCATTTATTTTAGGAAACCTGGTTCTAGAAATGTAATTACTGTATTTTTCACTCTAGAAAATGCAATCCCTTTGCATCTTATGGAAAAATATGAGCTGCGGCGGCAGGGTCCTTTTTCAGGACTGAACCCCACCTCTTCTGTCTTTGTCATTGCCCGTTTTCTTCCTCTAAACTTAGGTGCATCTTATGGTACAAAAAAATATGGTAGCTTTGCCTATATTTCAGCAAAGTTGCATAGCTTTTAGAGAGAATTTGGAATGAATTTAAGATCCTGTACAAAAACCCTTAACCAAAAGTTTAATGTTACCTTCTGAATTCTGAATTTCTATATTTATCAAAACACACTTTTCAATATTTATTTTTAAAAAATGTTCATTCTGTTGGGTTTTTTTAAATAGTATTGTGTCACTCTTTCCCATTTATTCTATTTCATACAATGTGCATAACATTGGTGCTTTCAGAAATCAATGTATTTTAACAGCTTGTACTTCTTGTATTAAAAAAAAAAAGATTCCAAAGCACCCTTACCATATTTCACAATATATATAGATCTTTGTTTTAAAGTCACCTTGTCTACTTGTGTGGTAAGGTGTAAATGGCAGAAGCCCACCCTGATAGCAGAAATGGAATATCAAGTCTGGCCAGACACATCTAAAACAACTCATGAATCATTTAACTTAAAAGGGAGTTGCCAGGTCACATTTCTAAGATTACTCTCTTTTAAATGGTGTAGACCTCTGCAGTGCCGTTTCTGATCTAGGAAGTATTAAATGACTTATATTCCACATCAAAGTAGCTGATTTAAGCATATACCCATCAGAGAGCATTTTTTAAAAAAATACACAAATACAGATTGGTTGTCTCCATGGCTATTCCACACATATCTGATCAATATGCCATCCTAGCTGTTAGTATGAATATTTTTAAAGCAGTTTAATGAAATCAGTACTAGAAGATTTTTTTTTTTTTAGAATAATCTGAAAGTTAAAGCACAAATAAAAAAACAGCAATAGTATATGAAAAGAAAAGAAGCCCTGGAACATTTTTGGAGGGAAATTGGTGTAAGAGCAAAGGGCAGCAACTGAGCACTTCTCAACAGAATGTTTTCATCATATCACGATCTCTGATATTTTAGATGACAAATGATAGATGTTGTGAAAAAAGAATCAGGTTAAATGTTTCTTTAAAGACAAACAATGGAATCTGATTCTTTAGTCAAGTTCATTCTTAGTTCCTTATCTGGAAAAATTGCAAGATATAATCTGTGGTAGATTTCTGAGAACATTCTGGTCTTTAAGGTAAAAAAATTCAATTTGTTTCTCTAACTTATTTATTTTCTCTTCTTCATATTGTTTTCCCTCATTTCAGTCAAAATATAATATTCAAAATACAACAAAAATATACTTCATTTTCAGAATCAATGCTTAAAAATTCAGAAACCTCCTGAATTTTTAGAACATTGTTTAAGCTGCTTTTGAAAACAAAAGTATAACATAAAAGTTATGTTAATTTAGCTCACCAAATTGGATATTCTTCAGAACAATCTTTTTCAACAGTAAGAGAGTAGTAGCATGATTTCCCATTAAATAGTTATTTCAAATTGCATGTTTACCTGGAGGTAGATAGTGTTGCTTGCATCGGTAAAATGGTTGAAATGATGAAGCTTGAATGAATAAAATTGTACTGAAGAGTTTATTTTCATGAAGTTGTCAATCAAGACAGTCTTGATTGCCATTATTTGCCTATTATATGCACTCTATATATTGCATATATTCATTAAAAGGAATGCTTTTCAAAATAAATGTGTGATTAATCCGTGAATGAAACATACACATTGCCCTTTAATTTCAAATGTAAAACAGAGAACATACTTTGTAGATCAAAGAACATTGACTTTTTCCCCAATTCATGCTGAAAGTATAGATGGATTGAATCAGACATTATTTATTATAAATAAATAAATATTTATTATATATTCTACATCTATGTTATAAAAAGGAAATTATCTAAACCAAATACTATGGTCTAATATTTGGACTCATATACTATTATAATCAATATTTTGATTTACACTGTTTATTAATAATACTTAGTTTTCAGTTACAACTACTTACAAGTCTCTGTACAGTGGAAAGACAGAAAAGAAAATTCAGATACTACTCGAAATTAGTCTCTAAGCATACACAGAAAGGTATTGTCATAATCAGAGAATAAAATTTAGGAAGTATGGTAACATGCTTCATACTCTGCCTGATGAGGGATGAACAGAACACATGTTTGCTTTCCAACAGATATTGAGACATGTATGGATTTGAGAAAGAACATTTATCGTAGGTTTGGTCACTTAGAAGAAAATGCTTAGGCTTGAATCGTAGAATGTTTTGCACAAAAATAAGAAAGAAGTTTCATTGCTGAATACAGTTGGAGCAAAAATGATATAAGTTAATGATGTAAACCATAAATGGAATGCTTAGCAAATGACAGTGTTGAGCAGGACGTGGTAAAAAAGTATCATGCCTTCCTGATTTTTATGTTTGTGGTAACACCAAAAATGTTTTGTTTGGGGGGTATGAATATATGTCTAGCATTGTAGACAGACAATACCATGTTGTTTTCACAAACCTGAATGCTTTGCAATCAGAATTACTGTAGGTAAAGTGACATGTTTTATCAGAAAGGATATTACAATTAAATTTTAAAAGAAGAAATATTGCATTTGAAGGGGAAATTGTGACTTGATAGTTGTAGTATTTGACAGGAAAAGTATACAAACCCAAATAGCAATGGCAATAACACTTAGATTTTTAAACTACTTCATGGTGCATTACAACCCTCTTTCTAAGTGGTTTAGAGTCAGCATATTGCCCCCAATAATCTGGATCCTCATTTTACCAACCTCATTTTTTTGGAAGTTTGGAAGGCTGATTCAACCTTGAGCCAATCAGGATCAAGCCACTGGCAATCAGCAGAATTAGCTTGCAATGCTGAATTCTACCCACTGTGCCATTATGTTTTCATGATGAGAGAGAGAGACCTAAAAGAACAAATGAAGGTGGTGTGTGTGTGTGTGTGTGTAAGAGAGAGAGAGAGAGAGAGAGAGAGTATATACCTTGTGATNAGGTGGTGTGTGTGTGTGTGTGTGTGTAAGAGAGAGAGAGAGAGAGAGAGAGAGTATATACCTTGTGATCTGCCAGACATTGGTGAACAATATGTTTATACAACACAGGCTGTGTGAATTTCCTGCAACTCTATTTTTGGCTTCCTTCTGTCTGATAACTGGGCTCTCCACTGGCTGAATAACAACTTCCTTTGTAGAAAGAGAATTGGAAGAAGCCCAGCAACATCAAACAGTTATGAGCGCATGAATACAATTTTATCTGTCCCTGAGGCTGTTTTTTTTTAATTTAATCCCTTCCTTTTGGTGATTCCTTACTAACTTTTCCCTGTCCTTCAGTCACAGTATTCTTACTGTGCGACTGAAATAAAATTTGGCAATCAAGACAAACATTCAGCTTTCCAGGAACTGCTTCTTAAAACTAAAAGCTTTTATATCATTGCAAGCCTCACTGACTTGGCAATTAGTTACATGGGAATTTTCAAAGTAACCTCCACAAGGAGCAATGTTGCTAAAGAGTAACATTCTTGTCTAAATTGCATTCATAAATGCTGCTTTTCATCTTACAGTGTGTTTCAAACATCTCTGGAGCTTCATGGATTAGAGGAACTAACCTGAACCATCTTGTGAAAATTCCTGCATGTTGCCAGAATGCCTCCTGTGTTGAATGTGATTTTGCTGACCGCCATTACTACACTGTAGAATTACTATACTTATACATCTGTCTGATTTATTTATTCTCATTTTTCTTTTCATGTAATGGCACTTTTGGTCTCTTTTCAATAAATGATTTATTTCATGCAAGACAAGCAACAAGGTGTGGATGTAGTTTGTGCAATAGTAGCATTTACTCACTGACTGGTTTAGTATTCACATCTGCAGAACGCTAACATCAATATAGTACTTCTATCTCTATATGTTTTGTCTAATTTACCAGTGCAATAACGTGCCTGGACATATCTTTTGTCCATTTTAGATTGATAATGCTTTAAAATAGGCATTAGTATTTTAATGCCTTGCAGAATGAAAAGGTTCTAAAGTGTTTAAATATCATGGTGAAAAGTATTACCGTGGATTAAAGTCTAGAAGGATGCATTATAGGCCATTTATTTATATTAATTATATACTGCCCAGTAGTGTCTGTGGAGAGTAAAACTGTCCAAGTGACTGCAACAACCATATGATCAAAGCTCGGCCCTCACTCATTTTTAATATGCATCATGATGTACATAAAAGAGCAAGTCTCATGATTGTGTCTACCATATTTCCTTTTTAAATTCGCTCCTCTGTGGAACACCCCAGTACTGCCATTGCTACAATCTCTTAAGGGGGACTTATATAGAGATCTCCTTTTGTTTTATCGATCTGACTTAGGTTTGTAAGCAACTTGACACTTTTCTTAGAAAATTGTGTCAGACATAAGCTTTTCCCATTTTGGTATGTGCTTGATGTAAGCAAGAAGAGAGCAAAACTTGGATGAGTTTGCTTTTCTTACACTTTCCTCCTTTTTTCCAGCAGAAAAAGATGTTATGAAGTCATCTGGCCTGAAAACCAGGATTGGCTTTGAAACTCAATCATCCCAGTCTTAGTTTAGCACCTTAACACTGAAAGATTTGTCAAATAACTTTACAACAGCTGTAAAGCCAAAACATTAAACCTAAACAGTGAATTTAATTGTACATGTATAAATTGACAGGGGTATGTGTGTGTGTGTGTATGCACACGTATGCATTATATGTGTGTATGTGTGTATGTATACTTATTTCATATGAATTAAATGTCAGTTCTCACTTAATGTTCTCACTTAATGGAGACTCATTCAATGACCATTTGAACTTGCAGTGGTGCTAAATGAATGGCATTTATAACTCATCCACAAAGTTCTGGCCATCCCACATCAGTCATGTGTTTGTGATTCAGGCACTCAGCAATTGGCCCAGATTTCCAGCTGTTAACAGTGTCTTGCAGTCACATCACAATTTGCAACATTCCCTCCTGGATTCCCTCAAGCAAAGTCAATGGGGAAGTCAGTAAGAAATTGAAAATGGCAATCATATGAGGTTCTCAATAATCAGTGTTGATTTGCTTAATGACGATAATCAAAACTGCCAAAGCTATTGCTAAGCAGCACAGTCACATAATGTCACACTTTACAACCACATCATTTAGCAACAGAAATTCTGGTCCCAATTACTATTCTTAAGCAAGGGCTACCTTTATAGAATATAAATACACAAGAATAAAAAATAAAATAATAATAATTAATAGTTCTGGGGTGCTGGGTTGGGACTTGAACTGTTACATTTTTACCAGTCCCAGACTGAATTAAACCAAAGATTAAATCAATAATAATACCAGTAATAAGACAAGAAAAATTGTTGAAGATAATGGATTAAAGTTGATAATGAAGAGTTGATAAAAGCAGTAACCCTAGAAGAAGGTACAAGTAATTTGGAGTACTCAGGAGCTTCAGATTGTCTACAACTTCATGATTGAATTGACAAAAATCATACATTGGATGCTTTGCCAGAAGTTTGGGTTTGAATCAGCAAAAATTACTGGGAAAACCAAATTGACAAACTTCTTGAAAATGAATGGATCAAGATCTTGTCATACTTTGAATCTAATCAGACATCTGGACCATAACACGCCTGACCTCACTATTGTAGGGGGAAAAGTATAGTTCATTGAGGTTGCAATACCAGGTGAATTGACCAACTGGCCTACAAGAAAAACCAAATGAAAAACATAACAGAGGCATGGAAAGACAAAGCACTATATAGCCAGTATATTAAATAAAATAAGAGGAAAGTAAATAACAAGACCTGACAACTAAGAGCAGAAAAGTTGAAGTAAGAGGTCAAATGACTAATTCTTGTTTAAGGACTAGAAGGCCAAGTCTTAAGGACAAATGCATACAAAGCCAGAATTGAGAAGACAGTAATAAACATGAAAAAGCAGCAACTATGGTGCATTGGAAGATCTGAAAAAAAGATATCATTTGTCTGCAAGCAAGAACTGATGGCATCGTAAATAGAAAAAGTCATAGAAAACGAAGTAGTTAAATTGTTCTAGGACTTTAGAATTCAAACAGACAGGCACCTGTACCATATCACTCTGGACTTAAAAATTGTCCACAAGAAACAGAAAAAATGCTGGACATTGGATGTGCAGTAACTGGAGACAGCACAATAGAAGAGAAAGAACAGGAGAAGATAACAAAATATAAATACCTACAAATAGAAATAGTATAAGTATGACAAAGGCAAGGTACTATCAAAAGTAATAGATGCCTTGAGTGCAATCCCTAAACAACCAGCACACCACTTGAACATCGTTGGCATTGATAAATTTAGCATCAGTCAGTTGCAGAAGGTAGTTTTCTGGGAACATCTTCCATCCTCTGTAACACCATCAAACTTTCAGATCTGCCTATCCCAGGTCCTTTTAAGGATTCAATAGAAATGCCAAATCCAGCTGAACATCTGGCTGACTGTGCAATGATCAATAATACCTGGACAATATCTGTAATATGATATTCAGCTGGAGTAATTGATTGGACTCATCTAGAACTTGATAACTTGGATTAAAAGACATGAAAACTAATGACAATTCATCATGCTCTGCACCCAAAAAATGATATATTCAGCTGCTACTTTAACAACTCTTAGGTCCTTGGTTAGGACTTGAAGTATTAAGTTTTACTAGTTCCACTCTGTGAACCTAATTGAAGATTAAATTGATGATAATGATGATGATAATTTGTACATTCTTGAAAGCAAATATGCAAAAATGGAAAACAGTTCTAATGGCAAACGGGAAGAACATTGGTGAAATTAACACTTGAAGAGGAATCTTCCAACGGGACTCACTTTTGCCACTACTGTTCACCATCACATTAATTCCACTGACAATTATCCTATGAAACACAAAACTGGGATACCAAATCTCAAACCAACGCTGCATGATAAACCATGTACTATACATGGATGACTTAAAACTATGCGAAAAGCCCCATTGAGCTTAAATCAATACTCAACACAGTTCAACTGTTCAGCAGCAACATCAGAATGAACCTTGGACTTGAAAAATGTGCTATACTATTCATGTAAAGAGGAAAAATGGGGAAAAAATAGAAGGAATAGAACTGGGAAATGGAAGCATCATGAAAGCATTAGCAAAGGATAACGGTTACAAATACCTAGGCATATTGGAAATAAATAAGATCTTGAATAGAAAAGTCAACAAGTCAACAATGAATACATTAGGAAGGTCCACAAAATATTAAAATCAAAGCTGAATGCTGGAACGTAATTAAATCCATTAATACATGGGCAGTTCCACTGTTATGCTACCCAGCTGGAATCATCAACTGGACTTGGCTGAACTGGAAAACGTGGACCTGAAAAATGTGTACACTTTTGAATATGTACCATGCTTTACATCCACAAAGTGGCATCGACAGGTTGTACTTGCCAAGAAGAATAGGGGGCAGTTCTATTAAACTGTAGAAAAAGAAAAACAAACTTTGAATGACTCTGTGAATAAAAGTATAAAAAAATTGCTGCAGGCTGTGAAAATGGAGAACATTATAAAAACAACAGAAACAAAGGCAAAATATAAGGTAAAAACAACTGGACAACAGATTAAATGGATGAAAAACCAAAGCTTTGCATGGACATCATTTGAAAAATATTATAGGAAAATCTGATAAGAACTTGATATGGGCATGGCTTAAGATGAGATCCATCAAGAAAGAAACAGAAGGTTTGATACTTGCTGCTCAAGAACAAGCACTACAAACTAATGTCATGAAAGCAAAGATATAAAAAATCCAGTGACAATCCAAACTGCTGACTTGCAAAGACCAAGTTGAAATTGTTTCACATTTAATATGTGAGTACAGCAAAATCGTGCAAACTAATTACAAAGCTAGATATGACAGAGTTGCTAAATTAATCCACTGCTCATTATGTAAAAAATACGACTTACCTGTATCTGAAAAGTCATGGGAAAAGTTGTTGAAAATGAGAAGGTGAAAATCTTGTGGGACTTTTGAATACAGCCAGATCACCATTTGGAACACAACACGCCACAGTTGTTGAAAACCAAAGCGTACAATTAATTGATATTTCTGTACCAGAAGATGCCAGCGTCGAAGAAAAAGAATGGAAAAAAATCATGATAATGCACCTGCCATCAAAACTGTGATTATTGATGAAACATGCAACAGTGTTACTCATTATCATCATGGCACTTGGTACCATGTCAAGAATACATCAAAATACATCAAGAAATTGCAGCTTCCTGCAATAACTGTGTTTCCAAAAAAGCGCCAGTCAATCATTTGTGATACATTTTTAAATGTTAGTTGACTGAGTTTCATGTTTTATAATAATAATAATAATAATAATAATAATAATAATAATAATAATAATAATAATAACAATAATAATAACAACAACAACAATAATAATAACAGCAACAACATATCAAGTGAACGTTATGCTAGATTGAATATAAACAAGACTCACATTGAATACTATGGCTCATGGAAATTCAGCTATGCTACAGGACTCAGCTTCCTCTGCTAAGCAACCAGGGCATAGAGTTGACAAATGATTGGAAGATGAACAAAAAAGAAAAAATCTGAACAAAGGGGGAAAAAGTAATCAATTATGGAAGGCTATTGTCTATCTGAGATAACAAAATGGATTTGAAAAGCACATGTTCAAGATTTGGAAGGATATGGAATAAGGATACTGAAATCAATGAACAAAGACGTATTATTTTGAAACCCAAGCACTTCACTAATGTGGAATTACAAGAGATTGTAAGCAGAGCAGGGCTAGATGAAAGGTCAAGCGTAACTGATAATAGAGATAATTTCAAAGTGGAGAACAAGTAGTGGTGAAAAGAAGGAAATCAGAGAATCAAAAGAACAAGAAGCAAGGGCTGGATTAGATCTTGAAGAACCAAATTAGCTGAGAAGATTAAGACTCAGATTAAAAACATGAGAAAAAATTATTACCAGAACTGAATCAAGTTAGTAAGAGAAGTTTGGCAAAATTATTGAAGAATGTGAATGAAGCTGTCCAGACTATTGCAACAGAAACATTAACTCAAACAACCAGCTAAGATATGCAGCAGCTTATGTTACCACTGAAGAATTGGGCTTAAAATTGGAAAGAATAAAGCAGAAAGAGAAAACCAAAGTCGTAAATCTGTCTCGATTTAAAAATAAAATTCATTTTGATTTAAGTAATTTGAAGAATTTGAGGAAAAGAAGCCTGAAGAATTTTTTTTAAAATCAGAAACAGCAAAATATTACTTAGAAAACAAGGAAATTTAACCAGTTGT
Source organism: Laticauda laticaudata (assembly GCA_004320025.1). Lineage (NCBI taxonomy): Eukaryota > Metazoa > Chordata > Lepidosauria > Squamata > Elapidae > Laticauda > Laticauda laticaudata. The sequence goes on from BHFT01040049.1 coordinate 49,673, forward strand.
GGTGAAAGAGCTGAAATAAAAAGTTGTGATATGAAAAAATATAGTGATATTTTTTCCTCAACTTTCAACAGTTTGTTTAGTGACCATTCAGAGTTACAAGGACACTGAAAAATGTGTCCTATGACCATTTTTCATAGTTACAACCATTCTAGGATTGCCATGGTCATGTGATAAAAATGCAGATGGTTAGCAACTGTTCATATACACTGCTCAAAAAAATGAAGGGAACACTTAAACAACACAATGTAACTCCAAGTCAATCACACTTCTGTGAAATCAAACTGTCCACTTAGGTAGCAACACTGATTGACAACCAATTTCGTATGCTGTTGTGCAAATGGAATAGACAACAGGTGGAAAGCATAGGCAGTTAGCAAGACATCCCCAATAAAGGAGTGGTTCTGCAGGTTGTGACCACAGACCACTTTTCAGTTCCTATGCTTTCACTCTAGTGGTAGCATGAAATGGATTCTACAACCCACACAAGTGGCTCAGGTAGTGCAGCTCATCCAGGATGGCACATCAATGCGAGCTGTGGCAAGGTTTGCTGTGTCTGTCAGCGTAGTGTCCAGAGCATGAAGGCACTACCAGGAGACAGGCCAGTACATCAGGAGACGTGGAGGAGGCCATAGGAGGGCAACAACCCAGCATCAGGACCGCTACCTCCGCCTTTGTGCAAGGAGGGACAAAATGGTATAAAACTCATTTAACAAATGTCTTACTTAACAACATAAATTTTGGGCTCAATTGCGGTTGTAAATCAAGGACTACCTGTCCTGCAGTTTCAACAAAATTCACAATTTTGAGAAAATCAGCATTATTTCTATAAGACCTTTGACAGTGGATATAGTGCACCACCAGTGAAAAACCTAATAAAGAAAATACCTTGAAATTCTGGAAGAACTTTGGGAAAACAACAAGAAGTACAATGGGAATGCCAAGTGGATCAAGCAGGTGGAAAGTACTGTAAAAGTGACTAGAATGGAAATGTTTACATAACAGCAAAAATTGTACAAAAACAAACAAGTTCAAAAATTAGAGTGCCCCAGGTTTAGATGAGCTGCATGGATTCTGGTTGAAATCACTAATAGGTTTGCATGCAAAATTAGCAAACCAGATAAACCAGGTCCTGGAAACACCAGAAAGAGAAAAACTGTTAACTGGAAGAACTACTTTGATTCAGAAGGATGCAGAAAAGCGAAATAAAATTACAGGACAATAACTTGCCAGTTGAAAACATACTTACAGCAGTGGTGGGATTAAATTTTTTTTACTACTGGTTCTGTGGGCGTGGCTTGGTGGGTGTGACAGGGGAAGACAGAGCATTACAAAATATTGCAGACTGAAAGAATCCTAACAAACAGAATTTTGCTAGTGATGGCAAGCCTTCCTCTTCATTATCTTTTGTAATTTGGTCCTAAATATATTCCTAGGATGCATCTCAAAATATAATTTGTTGGCTGATAAAATTTTCACTGACAAAGGCATGCACAGAAGACACAATATCAACAGTCCATGTATTTGCCATTTGTTAAATAAATAAATATGGGAAAGAAAAATCCTGAATGATATTAGTCTTTAACAACTTAACAAACATTAAAAACATTATTTTTCCTCATGGCACACAAATGAATTTAAGAACTGTTGTTACAAACACCTACATATTTAAAGTCTGCTTTCTCAATGCTCTTCATTCTTTTTAATGATAATCTCATACAGAGACATATTCATATTTATGATAACTTGAAAAATTAAAATTTAAAACTTGCAAAAGCACATTCTGCAGATGATTGCTGCACTTTGATAACATAGTGTTGAATTATGAATGTGCACAATGCAGTTATCCTCACATCTGGACAAATTGCTAGCATGTAATTCTTATTAGTGTTACGCTATAATTTCTATTAATTCCAAAGGGCACAGAACACATTAAGGCTTGTCAACATATTATTTTATACTGTTTATGATCTAGAAAATTATGCCTTTCAGATGATTTCCTGGAAAAAGAAAACCTTAAAAAAATCTCCTTTGGTTTTAATACAGAGGAAAAGAAAAAAACATTCAGTCGTACTGTCTCCTTTTCCCTAATAAAACTCTTCTGGACATCAATATTCAGAGTAAAGCTAAAAGGTGGTTTGTGCAATATATTGCAATGATTATTTAGCCAATAACGATTTTATGTCCTGACTGTAATAAGAAACATTGTAATTAAGACAATGTAATAAGAAACATTGTAATTAAGACAACTATTAGTTATATAGGTACGGAAGTAAAGCAGGAAAAAAATAACTATCAGTAAATTAAAATTGGATTTTTAAAATAGATCAATTATCTTCTATCAAATCAGTGTTGACTTTTAGCAATCCACATAAATGTATTTTCTCCATCTATCCTGTTTTAGGTCTTACAATGTTGCATTCATAGACCCCAGAATTGAATATATCCACTTTGGTTCAATGTCCTCTTCTTTTGTTTCTTTCCATTTTTCCCAGCATTAGAGCCTTGTCCAGAGATCTAAGTCTTTGCATAATGTTTCCCAAGTGTAATGATTTGTGCCTACTCATTTGTGCCTTGAATGAGAATTCAGGTTAATTTGTTTGATGATCCATTTGAAAATTTGAAAAAAGCTCAAGTTTTTCTAGCCAGTATCTGCAAAGTCCAACTTTTACTTTAAGAAAATGCTATTGCCTGCACTGTTCTGATCTTCGTAGATATAGGTACATCACAGCATTTGGATACCTTTTCAAAAGCTTGCTGCTCTGTCAAAGGCTAGTCCACAGTATATTTTTGATTGTTTGTTTCTTTACTATTGATAGTTGATCCTAAAAGACAGAAACCATTTACCACTTCATTATCTTCATTGTCAATTCTAAGACTGGTTGTTGCTCCTGTTGTCATTAGCTTGGTTATCTTATTTAATGTTAGTGCCATTTTCACTGTTCTCCTTGACATTTATTATTAGAGCTTACAGATCCTTTGCCTTTTCCATTTTACCAGAGTATGTTTTAGTTTTTCTGTATTTAATTCTTGCTTTATGTCTTCTTAGGTAGTGAATATGATGAAGAAGAAGTAGACTATGAAGATTCAGATAGTGATGAGTCCTGGACCACAGAAAGTGCTATCAGTTCAGAAGCTATCCTAAGTTCTATGTGTATGAATGGAGGAGATGAGAAACCTTTTGCTTGTCCTGTTCCTGGATGTAAAAAGCGATATAAGGTAACTGGTGTTTATGATGGTAAAGTTATTCTTTCCAAAGCAGATGTTTTGTGATTTCATAGATTTTATCATGATATATATTTATTTAGCAATGTATGCTCAACTGTTCAATAACTGGAAATCATGCAGTAAAATTAATTGAATACCATTGAAAAAAGCAACAATTAAAGAACAATGGTTTACATAGGACTTGCCTAACCTAAGATCTGAGAACAAAATCAGGTTTGAAGGTCAAACCATGGCCAAAATGGGGAACTAGACATATCTCAGGGAGAATAAGTTCTAGAAGTCAGGCACCATGAGGAAAAAAGGCACAGTTTGTAAGTACCCATGAATTTATGGACAAAATCTGAAGTCTGCCTAATCCGCTTGATTGTACAACCTGGATAGAAGATATGGAAGAGCAATGTTGCTACCTATAAGTGATCAGGTCTTATGTTATGAATATATTCTGTATAAAATCCCTGTTGTCTACAATCTTAACACTTTTCAGATTTGTTAGACATAGTTTTTAGCTAGTATGGTATCCATTCCTATTGGAGATAGTTGACATTGAAGTCCAGGCACAGTTGAAAAATCCCATGTTTTAGGTCAGTGGTGGTGAATCTACGGCATGTGTGCCAAAGGTGGTACACAGAGCCCTCTCTGTGGGCACACACGCTGTCACCCCAGCTCAGCTCCATTGCATTTTTCCATGGTGTTTCTCCCTGTTCATGATGAAGCTCAATGACAAAACATAAGCTCACAAAAGATAAAGATCTCACCATTTGCAGAACTGCTGCTGTTGGGATGCCCTGCCTCCCATCAGCTAGCTGGTCTTTGGGTGTCTGCCACGCATGTGCAGGCATGTGCACATGCTTTCGTGTGCCTTGCAGTTTGGGCATGCATGCGCGCGCACACTTCGTACTCCATACTCGTCTTGTGACAATAGTGCTTTGTGCTTGATAATATAGAAACAGTAGACATAAAGTAGATTAGACATAAAGTATTCACTGACATTCACAACTCTCCACAGAACCCTTTGACTTTAATGTACATCCAAGTGTAATTGTGTTAATAGTTAACTGTTCCTAAGATGGGGGAGAAGAGTCCCCTTGAATATTCTAACAAAACTATAAAATATATTAAACTGGTTCATTTATGATTGGAGGAGGGGAGAGTAAAAAGTAGCCAAACAATTCTCTGATTGTTTTTCAGCCTCCGTGTCCACACAGAAAAAATTCATATATTTTGTAAGATTGTTCCTAGTATTATAGCCCACAGGAATGCAGTATTAAATTATTATTATTTAATAATCAATAAAATGGTTCTGCAAGAATCTTATCATTTTAAAATATTAAAACAAATGTTACACAAGACAGAATAAATAAAAAGACTTCTCTGGAACTGATGGTGAATTGCAGTTCTTGAACTAAGTTGAAGACTTGTTTGTCTTAACAACAACAAACTCACAACAATTCACAAAATGATTTTGGCAAGATAAGCACATTAAAGTTTTGCTATAAAGTTAAAAGTCACATTTTATTGCTTTAACTACTATAAGTAGAAACTGTAGCTCAAATGTTTAAAAACTATCTTAAAAAGGACATTTTTAAAGGAAAATATATTTTCTGCTTTATCCTTGTGCTGTGACAGTTCTAAAAAGTTAGAAACATATCCATGATATTACGTTACAAGGACTCTAGAATACTGCATGGATGTAAATTGCTTTGTAAATTTTATTCAAAATGATACAAGACTGAAGCAGTCAATAAAGTAGTTACTCATGGTTCTTTTACTCTTCTTGTCTATAAAATAGGTAAGATTGAAATATAAATCCATTAAATCCTTAAATCTCATCAAGTGCTACTTTCCTATTTTCTATATTTTAATTCTACATTGGAAGTCTGCAACCAAGCTCCTTTGTTTGTTTGACCATAACATAAATTAATTATACTAATTAAACTTGCCTTAATTTAACTCACCATGTAAAATTTAGTGTAATGGAATAGGTTTAAGTAATCAGAGGCATGGAAATAAGTAAGAATAAACAATCTAGCTTTCTAGTTTTTTCTACTGTACTGTCTTGAAAATTTCCTTCCCTGACCCACTTTTGGTAAACATTAAGTTGCATGATTATTTGAACAAATAAATTTCTGTATTACATTTAAAAGTTTAAAAATTGTTCTTACTAAAACAATTCAAAAATGGCAAAATATGTGTGGTACAAGTCATTGTGCTATTTGACTACATCTACTAATAAGTATTGATATATTTTAGAATTTGGCATTTTTTAAAAGACAGATAGTTGATTCATTTGTGTCTTAGGAAAAATCTCTTTGGCAATCCATGTGAAGTTTTTTTTCCCCTCTTAAAATATATCAATTTTGTGACTTTCTAATCCATACATCATTTGTGCCTCCAACTGATTTTACTGCTTCTTCAGCAAGAATGTTCATATCTTGAAAATCTAAGAATGTTGCAGGATATGGAGCGAAATAAAGTTTTCCAATTTGAGAAGAAAAGGAAGTTAACATAAAGCAGGAGATAAATACTGGGATATTTACAGACCCCTCACATCCTGGACATAAACTGTTTCAGCTCTTTCCCTCAAAACGATGTATAGAGCACTGCAACTCTATACAACCAGAACAACTAGACACAAGAACAGTTTTTTCCCGAATGCCATCACTTTGCTAAAAAAACAATTGTGACTGTATGACCGTAACTTTGTGACTGTGACTGTAACTTTGTTGCTTGTATCCTTATGATCTATATTGACTGTTTCCTAGTATGATTTGATTGCTTGTTGTACCCTATGATTATGATTAAGTGTTGTTATCTTATGATTTTTGATGAATGTATCTTTTCTCTTATGTACACTGAGAGCATTTGCACCAAGACAAATTCCTTGTGTGTCCAATCACACTTGNTTATCTTATGATTTTTGATGAATGTATCTTTTCTCTTATGTACACTGAGAGCATTTGCACCAAGACAAATTCCTTGTGTGTCCAATCACACTTGGTCAGTAAAAGAATTCTAAAAGAATTCTAATAGACATGGGAGTTTATAGTTATAGTGTTTTGTTCTCTCTTCCTGCTAATAAATTTTACTTTAATATCAGTATGTTATTGCAAAATGGCTTGCCAATGGTTGGACCACTTGAAAGTGATTTCAAGTTATACACAAAGTGCTGAATGACTGTTAGAACAAGAAAAAAGATTTGCGATCTGGATCTTATAAAGATTGGTGCAGTTTCTGCATGATTACATGAATAGAATATTGTATGTTCTTCTATCATTCTGGTCTTCCCAAGAAATAGGATAAAAAGTTTACAATGGAACTATCAGGATTACTAGAAAAGTGAACATTTAAAGTCTTAGCTAAGGAACCTCTATGGCGCAGTGGTTAGAGTGCAGTAATGCAAGCTACTTCTGCAGCCAGCTGTCTACTATTTGGCAGTTCAAATCCCACCAGGCTCAAGGTTGACTCAGCCTTCCATCCTTCTGAGGTGAGTAAAATGAGGACCCAAATTGCAATATGCTGATTCTGTAAACCTCTGTAAAGAGGGCTGAAAAGCACTATAAAGCGCTACAAGTCTAAGTGCTATTGCTATTCACATTTCAAGCTGTCCTATGATTAGAGTATAGTTAAATTCCTGGTATTCTTTGAATGGCTTCTTAAGATACACCTTGCTTTGAAAATTAAACAGCCTGGCAATATTTCTAGCATTCCTGCTAAAGTCTTTGTGTTTAATCCTCTGTCATAGAATGTGAATGGTATAAAGTATCATGCCAAGAATGGCCACAGGACACAGATCCGGGTGCGAAAACCCTTTAAATGCCGCTGTGGAAAGAGTTACAAGACAGCTCAGGGTCTGCGGCACCACACAATCAACTTTCACCCACCAGTGTCCGCTGAGATTATCAGGAAGATGCAGCAATAAGATGCTGGTCACAAATGTGCCAAGGAATCCACACCAGCAGTTGCTGATTTCTAAGACAGCCACCTTCTCCTGGGAAGCATTGAGCAACCCATTTGAAGAAATTAAATGCATGCTTTACTTTTTTTTTTCCTTGTAATTTTGGAATGATGTATCTTTGTAGAGTTAATGATTTTGTACATTTGCACATGTAATCATCATGCCCATATACATTACTTTAATATAAAGGTGCTAAAAGCTACAGATTTTTTAAAAGAATTTTTCTGTTTCCCCCCACACACACACACATACACCCAAAGGTGAATTAGGGAACATTGTATATTTAGCTTAACCACAGTATTAAATAAAGACGGGGGAGGAAAATTTGGCACTAGGATAACTTCCAAGATTGTAACGTGTTTGAAGAAATTCAATACATCAGTTCCTATGTGCTTGCAAAAACCAAAAGAATTCCCTTTTATCCACCTGGTTAATATGCCTTACATAACAGAGATATCTGTACGATAGCAAGGTTATAGGTATTGGAATTATAAATAAGAGAATGTTTAACATATTTGAAGAATATTTTCATACTCAAATAACATACATAAAAGGTGTGCTTGCTGTATTTTATATTATCTTGCGAATTCTTTTAGTCTTTTGAAATGCTGAAAATTTTGCAGTGAATTAGTAGATCACTCTACCATTAAAATTCCTACTTCTATCTGTACAGAACTTATGTTATTTAATGTTAACAACCCACTCAAATTCCTGAGGACTATCTTTTCCTGGACCTGCTATTGGTCTCTGCTGTCTACTATATACTTGGAAATGAAGTGCACATTTTCTGAGATAAATTAATCTTCATTTTAGATGGAGTCCTTAAAGCACTTTGTAGTTCTTCATTGCCAATAAATTTAAATGTTTTATGTTGCCAATTCTTGCAACTATCATTGTTGCAAATAAAAAAGCATATTATTAAGAGGTACAGTATTTATATGAAGAGAGCTTCTCATTGTACCTTTGGATTTTGCCATGTTGTGTGTAGAGATAGACCTCAACTTACAACCACAAATGAGCCCAAAGGTTTTGCTGCAAAGCAAGAGAGTTGTTAAGTGAGTTTTGCCCCATTTTTACAATCTAGCTTATCAGAGTTAAGTGATTCATTGCAGTTATTACATTAGTAACTTGGTTGTTAACTGAACCTGGCTTCCTCATTGACTTTGCTTGTCAGGCCACAAGAGGTGGTCACATGACCTTAGCACACTGCAACTATCACAAATACATCCCAGTTGCCAAGCATTCAACTTTTGATCATGGGATCATGGGGATGCTGAAGTCGTGTGAAAAATGGTGATGTCACTTTTTTCAGTGCCATTATAACTTTGGTCACTAAATGAATGGTTGTAAGTCAAAGACTACCTGTAATATATATGCTATGTTATGTATATGTAGATATGTGTATGTACACACACATACATATAAACATATATACATACACATGGTATGTGTGCATGTACACATGCACAGAAAGCAAACTTATTGTGTGTGATGTATTCTACAGGTTAGCATTACATTTCTTTATGAACTGTGAGACATCATGAGCCTTACTGAAATGAAGCACTTTTTGAAGCAGGTAATTCCAAGGTAGACTTCTAACACAGAGTTCCTGAAACCTGAACATTTCATTTATTTGATGCTCTCCTGCCTTCAGCATTCTCTTGTTTAAAGTAATAGTTAACATTTAGTATGCAAAAGCTAAGTTAATACTAACTTGGGAGTTTGTCTCCCGCATGAGACTATTTTAAGTTTTTCAGATAATCCTTTTCTGTGTATTTTGTATTTATATATAAATGACATGGGAAATATGAGTCTCTTTTCTTTTATATTAGAACATGTATAAACACTGAGTGGGCAAAGATTCTTCACTAAGAAAGATTTTTTCCAACTAAGATCTCTCATAATGAGGGTTTAGGAAGATAAGCTTCTTGTAGACAAGTTACCCTATACCCACCTTCAGAAAAATCTATGTACTAGCATCAGTAATAGTTTGATGTAACAGATATCCTAATATAACAATCTATTGCTATACTTAAAGCTTTATATCCATCTAATATTTTGACTTCATTTAATTGTGCTCTCGGTAAAAAGTACTGAGTAACCTAACCGTTAAATAATGTTGCATGTCAATTCTTTCCACTATTACAATTCATTACTATCTACATAGTCATTGTGGCAGTATTAAACAGACAGAAATTGGACTATTTTGTTATACTGTGTATAGTGAATGTATTGTACTGTGTCTGTGAAAATGTGCTTTAAATTATATTTTCTTATATTTTGCTGGGGACAAAGTTCATTAAGTCTGGAAGTCACACAAAGTTTGTTTTAGAACTGAGCACCATAAAATGTATTGAAATTTCTTTCCATAAAAGCTGCTTACAAATGTTAATCAGATCACATTTAATAAAATTGCCTCTGACCCAAGAGACAATGAATGTTGTTTCATTATCTTTGATTGCTTTGCACTGTAAAGGCCCGGTCCCACTGGCTGACAGACACAAAACGTATGGATAAAGGACACAGGGGACGAGCAAAATTTCGGGGGTGGCTCCATCCGTTTTCATCCGCTCCAAAAAGTGGCAAAAATTTGCATAAACAGATGGAAAGAATGGAGTGAGATTGCGATGTTAATGATGTTCTAGGAAGCCAACTGATGATGAAGGCAGATGGAAGCGATGACACTCCAAAGGGGTTTCTGGGGAGAATTTCGAAAGATGCGGAGGCATAGTGGAATGAAGCGTGAGTGCATCACGTACCCCTAAAGGAAAGGGCGTCGGCCGGATTTAACCGGATGCAAACCGCACTTCTATTTCCGTGCCTATAACGTGTGTAGATGTTCCGTGTACCTTTTTGTTCTCTCCTCTTCCATTTTCAGTGCAGCGATGTGATGCGAGGGATGTCAGAGGCAGAAGAGGATACAGTGACAATTACGGATGATAAACGGAATGAACGTTTGTATGCTCATATGGTTGTGGATTTACATCGTACATGGCGAAGTCTCATCACAAATTTTGTGCAGCTCAAAACTTCTTGCGCGATGAATCGTCAGTGGACGGATGCTCGACGGACTTGTAGAGCGTTTGCAAAACGTATTTGCAATGGTACACAACGATGATAGCATTTTCTGGATGGCAAGCTTTTTTTAACGTTTTACATCCTCTTTGCATCCGTAAGTGCAGTGGGACAGGGCCTTAAAGATACATTACTATGCATTACCAAGGCACACAATAAAATGTTCTCAATTTACTTAACAATACTGAGAAAATGGTGAGAGCAGGAAATAGAATATAGCACAAATGAATGTTTTTCATAATAAATATACTATGAAAATAGGAAGTTTATAATTTATAAATATAATGGGATTCTATTGGACTGAGATATTGTACAGCTCTTACCAACAGATGAGTTTAGCTCAACTGAAGATATTTTTTGAAAAGTTGGGAAAACAGTCTCAAGTATTCTAAGAGATTATATATTCACTGTTCATGATTACTATATAGCAAAGTGCATTTTAAAACTACATAGTAAAGTTACTATATAGCAAAGCATTTCAAAGGAGTAATCTTTTTTTTTTCTTTTCTTTTTTTCTTTCTTTTTTCTGTCTTCTCTGTCTCTTTGTCTTTCTTTGTCAATCTTATTTCAAAATGATTGGGCAGTTTACAACACTAAAAATAATAAAAGGTAAATATGTCTAACAATAAAAACCAAAATTACAATGAAAAATAGAACTATAATTAAAAGGATGTGCAGGAGGGGGAAATTTTCTCTTAATTCATTAAACAGCATGCTCCCCCACTGTGGGCCTCAAGCCATCTAGCAAATCTTCAGGCCCTGATAGAAGGTTAGAAGAATCAGACCCAATCTCACATGAAGGGGTAAGATGTTCCGAATAGCAAAAGCCATGGCAGAGTATGCACTTCTCCTGGACTCTACCAGCCATAATTACTTAAATAACTGATACAGGTGGGAGGGCTAATCCTGGTAGGGTGAAATGGTTCCTCAAATAACCTGGACCCACATTGTGCAGGGATTTAAAGATAATAAGCAACACTTTGAATTAAACTGGGAAACAATATGAACTGCCCCAGGTGCCCCAAGAACTGCCCATATTACCACGCTCTACAACAGCTGAAAATTCTGAATGTTCAAAGATAGCTCCATGTAGAATTCATTGCCTTATTCCAGACATAAGATGGCCTGAGCTTGAATGACTGCACACAAGAGATTCCCAATCCAGGAAAGGCTACAACTGGGATACAACATGAAGTTGTACAAAGGTTTGCCTAGTCGTGACTACAAGCTGTTCTTTCAGCAAGAGTCATGACTCCAGGAGAACCCTCAAGTTACAGACAGAATATAGAGTAGAATAGTGCAACTCCATCCAGAATTAAATTAAAATCCCATATCTTGAAACTCCACTCACTCAAAGCCATTTGGTCTTGTCAGGGTTCAGCCAAAGCTTATTAGCCCCATCCATATCCCCACAGCCTCCTGGAATTGCAAAAGGGCAACAGTAGCATCACTTGGATCACTCTTGAAATTATCAACATGATCCTAAATCCTTGGTGGTGAATGATCTCAACCAGAAGCTTCAGATAGATGTTTAAAAGAGGTGGGGAGAAGAATACTGAGCTATGTGGCATGCATAAAGTGGCCATGGGTTGGATCTCTCTATCTTCAATTGGGACTGGCCTTGGAATAAAGAGCTAAACCAGTGCAAAATTGTGCCACCCAGTTCCAAACACTGCAGCTGGCTCAAAAAGATATGATTGATGGCACCGAAAGCTGTTATGAGATTAAGAAGAGCAAAGATGGTTGCATTATCTTTATATTTCTTGCCAGAAATCATCTAATGCCACCAATAACATTTCTGTTCCATAACAGACTGACACCTGACAGGAAACGGTCCAGATATTTCATCCAAGACCATATTAAGCTGCCAAGCAATCACCTTTTCTGCCACCTTTTCTAATAAAGGAAGTTAGAAACTGGACACAAGTTGTCCAGATAGTTGGGATCAAATGATGGTTTTTTAAGGAAAGAACAAACCAGGGCCTCTTTAAAAGGCTCTGGTAAATATCCCCTCTTGCAGTGAGCGATTTATCACTGTTTGAATCCATATACTAATCCTGTAGATTTTTGCCACCGGGGGGACAAGGATCTAATTGAAAGGCAGGTTGCACTGATAGTTTCAAGGAGATGTCCACTTCATCAGGTCCAACAGGATCAAATTGTTCCTAGATAACCAGGAAAAATCTTTCCACAGCATCTCATACAGACCTTCATGTGTTTCAACTGGAAACAAATCCAAGTGATTTTTTTCTGTTAGGTGATGAACAAATTCCTCTGCGCAATCCTAAAGATGTTCAACTGAGCTCCCCTGACCCAAAAGGGACCTGTTGACCCAGATTAGACCTGTGGGGTGACATTTTGTGGACTCAATAAGGGCAGAGAAATTATGCTGTTTGATCACTCTAATTACCATGAAATAGGCCTTAGCAGCAGCTTTAAGTCATGTCTGGTCAGTCATCCTTTATCTTCCTCCAGTGGTGCTGTAGAGTCTCTTAATCCTTTTCAGAACCCACAACTCCTCCATGAACCACAGGGAGAGTCAGAATGATGGTTCAAGAGAGGCCACATAAGTGCAATCCTGTCTAGAATCCTGGCTGCCCTTTGATTCCAGGTGACCAAGGTTTTGGCAGGTCATGAAACAAAACTTGTATGTATTCCAGTTCCCCTGAAACCCAATTAGTTCCATCAGTCACTGCGGATGGACCAGCCCTCTCAGCAGAGAGGATGGCATAAGAGAATCTCATGGACACCAGGGTGTGATCTGACCATGACAGGGATGATGTTAGAGTCTCCCACCAGATCATATTGCAACAAGAAAATCCTATCTAGTGAATGACCACTGTTTCAAGTCAGGCCCAAGATTATCTAGGATAGGTCTATGACTATTATGGAGGCTATGAACTCCTGAACCACTTCTGAGATCACATTCAGGGGTGGCAAGTTGAAGTCCCCCAGAACCATAAATTTGGAGAACATTACTGACAGTCCCGAGATGGTCTCTAGTAGCTCAGGAAGAGAAGCTGATGCAGCATTCCCAATTGATCCCAACTTCAAAAATAAGGTCTCATAACCAGGGACATGGAGAGCAAGGGCCATGAGAGTCAAAAGAGACTCATGCTTCATCCCACCTCGCCTATACTGGGTCTCAGCTAATGCCAAACCTTAAATCTGGCTGAACACACCTCTAATAATAACCAATTAGAGCTAGAGCACTCAACAAATATGAATATCACAATTTTATTATCTGCACTGAATCCCCGAGGTAGGAAACGGGAAAAAGATGGAACCCCATAACTCAATTGGTATAGAAAATAATGCCAAAAACCATTTTGTAGGGCAGAAATTTATCAGTAAGAATAACCTAAATGGCATTGGCCTTGGTTAAAAAAATTGATCATGAAAGGATGTCCAAATATGATTAAGTGAAAATTTTATTCTAATAAAGAGTGATTGTGGCAATTTTTTCATCTGTAATAGTTTACAAAATATTTCCTAGAAGACTGAAACAAGATTTCATACATGTTTGAAAAATATAAGGAGATTAAATGAAATCACACACACTACTTTTTTCTTTAATTTGCTATCATAAAACATGAAAAGTTAATGTTTTTATCCAAAAAGATCAAATTATTCTGCAACTCTTAAAAATATAGTGGTTTAGATATATACAAACATTCAACGAGTTTAAGGGGGAAATGTGTGAAGCATAAAATACCAAAAATATTGATTGTATGAACACAGTTTTGAATGCCCATTGAAGAATTTTAAACAGTGAAAATTTATTAAGTAACAAAAAGATCATAATTTTATTAAACATTTACTAATAGCTCTATATGCAGAGTAATTTTCATAGTTTTAGTAGTATATTGAACATTTTAAAATTTGGATAATAAGGATAAATATGAATGCTATTGTAAGGCTTTTCTGCAAAACATTTAATCACAAGACAAGTATATTTTTGCAATAGATTAAAAACTCATGCTGCAGAAAGATATACATAAAATTATTTAAAAACATCATTTTATTAAGAAATGAACTTTAATATGTTAGAACAAGCAAGAAGAATACTGTCATCCCACAACAAATTGAACTTTGGTGACAAGTCTGCAAATTTTCTATGTGTTTATAAATTGTTAGCCAAGGAATAAATATTAACAGATACAATATATTTTGCTATATGCTAGATTGAGGAATAGGCCAAAGATTTATTCTAATCAGCTGCAATGCTGGTCACTAATTTTACTAAGCTTACATCATTCATGAAGCATTCTCTTGTCTGCATACTTTAATCAACCTTCACCTGCTATAAAGCATAATGACACCCCAACCTAATCAAAATTTAAAACATTATGATCAAAGTGTGTTTGAACATGGTTTTCAAAGGTTTGCTGGTCATAATCAGGAGGAAACTGCTCACGGCACATTGGACACACCTTCCAGTGACTTTCAACATGTTCTTCAAACTTGCTTTGATCGTAGTTAGGAGGAAACATCATTTCACAGAGTGGACATTTCTTGATGTGCACAAAACTTGGAATAAAAAGACAAAGAATTGAAGATAACAGTGAGATTGAGACCAGTATTTGATCTCAAAGATTATTATCTTTGTCACTGTTATTATCTAAGTGAATGGACATATCCAGAAATCTCAATAGCAATAGTATGTTAGACTGATATACCACTCTACAGTGCTTTATAGCAATTTCTGAGTAGTTTACGAATGTCAGCGAATTGCCCTAAACAATCTAGATCGCATTTTATTGACCTCAGAAGGATGAAAGGCTGAGGTAACCTTGAGCTGATCAAGATTCAACTCCTGCTGTGGGCAGAGTCATCCTGCCATACTGCACTTACCATTGCACTACCAAGACTAATTAGTATCTCCATGCCATTGGACATAAAGGGGTTTTCCATTTAATCAAAGTACCTGTTCCTAATATTGATTCATTGTGTAGCATAATCTTCCCTAACCTCAGGATCCTCCTAGATATACTTCAACTTCTATATTTCTCAAAGAAGGGTGGATATTACTAAGAATTTGGGAAAACATATCTGGAAAAGTACCCCAGTTTGGGAAAACTAGTAAATCTTTTCATTCAATATTCTTAAAGTCTTTTCATACACCAGCTATTCTAATCAACAATCATAAAGTATAGATGTTGTAATCTAAAAGCTGTTCAGGGTCCCATGTCTTGGCTTAATTAAACCATGTCTTGGTTTAATTATACTATTCCTTTACAACAATGGAGAAAGTTTAGGAAGTCTAATTAAGGTTGAACTAATTAATCATTTTAACTGATAAGAATTCTCTATAAAAATAGAAAGCTGAAAACTTTCACAGTGCATTCAACATCTTAAAGAATATCATTTTCAAATCACTGATTAGAATTAAGACTTTGTATAAGGTATACTCAAATTCTTGAAAACACTGGCATTATTCAGGCCACCTACATTTATGAGCATGATAAAGAATGAGGAAACAAAGTGATAGATGAAGCATGAAATGAAAACAATAGAGGGATACTAAAGTGGAATTTATTTTGGATAAAGAATGATAAAACAGATATTACTTTTAAGAATAGGGAGATGCAGGAACAGCAGTATTCAAAGGAAGGGAGTGATGGCTCAGCAGTTAAAGATGCTGATCTTGTCAGCTGGAAAGTCCATTCCAGTCCAGTCCAGGTTCAAGATCCAAGCATTGCACAATGGGGGAAGCTCCCATTACCTGCCCACCTAGCAGTCTGAAAGTACGCAAATGTGAATAAATAGGTACCACTTGTTGAAAAGTAAATGTCCCAGCATATAGTCATTTCACATGACTATGGAAAATGTCAAACAAAACTGGGTCTCTCAACGAAGAAAGGAAGATGAGCATCGCCCCTAGAACTGCCAAACTTTATTTTTATCTTCAAAGGACTCAGTATTTTTGATCAAAATTCTAATTTTGGAAAATGAATGGAAAATCATTTATTTTTCCAACTATAAACATTGAAATTCAACTCTTCTTAAGAATTCAAGACCTGGAACTTAAACTACTCCAAAGAAATTTCATTCATTTTTGTCCACAGTAAATGATCACACTACCATATAAAGTATAACAGTGAAAGCTGGCAAGAAATCTCTTATGTTAATTTGAAAACTTTGCATTAGTACCTTACCTAGAATCAAAACAAAAGCTTGTCCCATGTTCATGTAAGTGCAGATCTGATGGATCTGGAGCTGAAGGTGCACTTGCTTCATCAGCCTGCAAATTAAGTATTTGATTTTATTGAATGTATTTTGCTCACAGAATTGTCATTTTTATTATTACTATGACTACTTACATTCATAAGCCAACAAAATTCTAAATAATCCATTAGATATTTGTGTGAAATGGCATTTATCCTGACAGATTCACATTTTTGAGGCTATGTCATTTTCTTTGTTGAAGAAAAAAGCAGCAAAATGTATTCATGTTGACTTGAAGCTTTTCCTTGTCTTATCCCTGTCACTTGCAAATGCAGAAGAGCAAAAGTCTCTAAAAGGAACTGCTGAGGATGTAAGCTGTATGTTTTCTTGCAATACAATTAAAGCTTGGTAAGTGTTGCTGAGGAAGCTATGATGAGAACCACTTGCAAACCCACCCCTTCTCTTTTAGAGATGAAGAGAACACCCTGCATTGCAAAACATCATTTCAATAGAAAGACTAATACTAATTAGCAACCTTAACAACAAAAGCTTCAGGACTACATTCCTGCATAGCCCCTCAAAGTAAAATGCAGTTTATTATAATACAAAGCAACCCCTCCATTTTATGAACAGCTACATTAAACAAGAAGTATGCTGAAGCAACATATGAAATAAATACAAAACATATGGACTAGTTACTGATGTATACAGTTTCTTTACAAATTTGAGTGTGTCACAACTGTAAATAGATGCAATTTGCAATGATATAATTTACCATCATCCTGCAGTGAGAGTTTTTGCCCAAACTATTTAATTTTGATAATTCCCTTTTTCATTTTTGTCACTGGTAATCATGCTAGCAGCAGCATTAAAGACATACAAGCAGCCATCCAGAAATAGAGTTGATTACCATGGTTATCCCAACAGTGATTATTGGGGATTACGGTATATTCCAAATAATTTCACATTTCAGAAATTTATCCTGAATGTAAATGCATCCATCAACATCAAATGGGCATACGTATCAAGCTGCATTCCAATTATCAGTGAGTAGACACTTTCAAACAGGTATCATTATGAAATATTTTATGATATGATCTTCAGATAATGAAGATAATCTAATGCAGGAGTGTCACTCCTCCTCCCAGAAACAGTGAAGGATTTATTTAAAGGAATATTAATCAGCTGTGCTATACTGGTGCTTGTCTGATCCCTATATACTAGTACAAAATAGTTAGCATCCTATTTTTTCTGTTAAATATATTTGCCTAGCCAGTTAATTCCTTTTTCCATTGGCAAGTTAAAAAGCCATAGTATAATATGCTAAAACTTCTATTTGATGTAAGATAAGAACCATTTCTGAGAACAGACAAGTCCCAAAGTTAGGTCCCATTTGAGCACATTTGGTTCCTTCTGCCTCATTACAAAAACTAAACTATGTCAACAAATGAGCACAAGACTTAAGTTCTGTTCCTCTTAGGTTTGCAAAAGGGTAAAGCACATAGATTAGAAAGAACACTCCCCTAATTAAACTGCAGCAGACATATAGAGAAAAGAAAAACCTGTCACCGTACAGTACTATCCATACCAATAGTCACATTAAATGTGCAAAACATGAAATAAAGGTGGGCAGCTACACTATGATCACATTCGAGATGTTAAATAGACCAAAAAGTTCCGAGAGTTTCATAATTACTCCCAGTAATGGACTCAGAGGGCAAAAGGCAAGAAGAGGAGATAAAGTTTTCTTCATTATTAGTACTGAGCACCAAGGCTAAAATTATACTCTCTGAACATTGATCAGTTTCTCAAAAGGTTAATTGTGCTGTCCAGACAGTTAATGGGATTTGGGATAGTTAGTTAGGATTTGAGAGCTGTCCCCTTAAGGGAATGCATCATGGTAAATGTAGTTAAGATATCGTGCGAAATGTAGTCCATGTCATGTGGCCACATCTATAATCCTGATTGGTCACTAAATTGATCCTTGTTGGGTTGGGGGATGCTCCCTCACTCTTGCCTGAACACAGCCTCATGGTGGCAGCTCTACCCCCTGCCTCTGTGACTATGGGATAGAAAGATTGATATCATTTACACTACAATTTCAACTATGCAAACAATTGGACATTAGATGCATCTCAACATAACTGTGAGTCACCTTGAGGATACCTAATATAATCCAATAAAAGAAACTTTGTGTGGAAGAATTTGTAGAGTTATTCTATCTGTCTTTATATTCAGCAAGCGAATCATAAGACAGAATATTAATAGCAATTAAATGTAGCAAACTGGACTAAGTGAGAAATAGGTCATGATACCACAATAACTGCCATGGTTTATAAAGGACTTTTAAAAAATAATTCTTATTCAAGAGTTTATTAAAGACCACAAAATGATATTATCTATATTACAGTTTATCACATTTTATTTGAGCTAGCAACTGTTTCCATGTGAAACAGACATTTATTGAAATTAGTATGTTTATGTTTTATTTCAGTATTCAGAAATACTGAAATAAAATCTTGATCTAAATTTTCTTCATGTGTGTGGAACATTTGTTAAATGTTTAATATTTGTTAAACATTACTCTGCCATAAACACTACTGGATATACAAATACCATTACATTCTTTTGAATTTGAGTTATAGATTTGTGTACAATATTCCAGTTAGGATAATTCTTAACATAAGCACCCCAGGCCAGCTGGAGTTTAAAAATTTTCAATTTTGGAACTGCATGTAGAAATTAGTGTAGAAATTAGAAATTAGGCCATGTTTCTGATCACTTTAATCATTGAAAGGACATAGTCATTAACAACACTGAGTAACAAAGTTAAAACCAATTCTGATATCTTTGAATAAATGCTGCAACTTAACACAATCATAAATGGATTCTGCTAACTTTAATGAATCTTCTAAAGCAGGGGTGTCAAACTCAATTTGAAGACCACATCAGGTTTGTGTTTGTTCTCCAGGGGGGGCGGCGCTAGAGTGGGCATCGCCTGCTGGACATCACTCGTATTGGGGGCATCTGTGGTGGCCAAGTGCTGAAGCAGGATTTCCCTCAGACCCCTCTTCACTCTTATTATAATCATCCTTCCTTCCTTCCCTCCCTCCTCGTTCTTTTCTTCTTCCTTCCCTTCTCTCCTTATTTTTCCTTTTTTGCTCTCTATCCAACTTTAATTCTTTTTCTTTCCCTTTCTCCTTTTGTTTTGTTTTTAGTTTGTTTTGACAGCACTCTGCCAGTGAAAACAGAGCATGGGGGGGGGGGGCAGTTTTCGGCCATGATGGCCTCCTGCAGCCCTGTGCCAGAAAAAAAATGGAGCTAGCAGAGGGTTGCAGGAGACCATTGCAGACAAAAACAGAGCCCTGGGGTGGGTGGATGGGCACATGAGGCCCTATCAAGGTCTATTTTCACTGGCAGAGGCATCACAGGCATCTTTGCTATTACCAGGGTAGCCCTGTGGGCCAGATCTAAGCACCCCAGCCTGAGGGCCTTGAGTTAGACACCCGTTCTAAAGCAAAATATTATGTTCACCTCATTCAAACTGGAAACTTTCAGAGATAAACATTCAGATATGTTTGGGTGGGAGATGGAGACATAACTTAAATATATAAAACATAAATGTTATTTTTACTTTAAACTTACTTTATTATCCTCAAGATCTTCTAAACTCTCAGGGCGACTGAAATTACGAGCAGGCTGACTGCATACCACATTATCTTCACGGTCCCAAGAGGCTGTTCTCATGGATGGCCTTTGGATGTCATCAGGATAAAAAGTATCATCTGCCCCATCTGAAATCATAATTAGGGGATGAACACCAGACTACATACAATGAAGCCTTTTCTGAAAGGCCATATTCCAAAAGATCTTTATCTTTAGTTAAAATGCCACTTTTATTAAGTACTACAAATTAATTAAGTTGCTTTGAGAACCTGTGATATCTTTCCAATTGAATTTTCCTAGTACAACTAATTGACAAAAACTGAATCCTCAAACCTCTAGTTTCCTGGTTTGTGTAGGGATTTCCATAGTGCAGAAGTGGTACACTAGGTAATGTAGCAGGAATCTGCCCATTATCTTCAGAATTAAGATCTGGATTGAGAAAATGTAGTGCCTGCTGAGAAATCTGTCCTTCCTTGATCCTTTCTGTTTGATTTTCTGGTCTCCTTCCAGGTTTCTAAAGAACGGTTGAAAAATAATACTATGATTCAAGGAACAAAACAGTCTTTTAAGGCTGCTTTATTTAGCATTCTCTTTTCCCATTATCTATAAAGATATATTTTTAAATCTTCATATTTGCAGTACTATAAATGTCTAGCTTGACATTGTCTCTTGTTTTTTCCCATCCTTTAAGTAACCTGACTTACGTTATACCAAAGAGTATAACATAACTAAAAAGTAGTAAAACTAAAATTCATGTAAAATTTCTTATATAATATTGAATATTTTAATTCTTAAAACTTTCTGAATTTAATCTTAAACTAATACCCTTTTTTATCTAAATATGTATCTGAACAATTTCTAAAGTTGATAAAATAAAATATTTTCTAAAACTAATATGGATGTTAAGTTATAATATATCATATCTTAATTTTCACTGAAAATACAAAATTATTCCCAGAAATGATACACCCATATATCTCAAAGCTAGGGAGCTGCTTAATGGTTGGTTATGATAATGATATGGCAGGGAACTGTGCAAATTAGTTTTTCTTTTGTATAGAAACAATCTGTTGCCAACCTAAAGTATCATCATCAGTATCATCATCGTTGAGATACTCTAGTTAACATACACATTGTATGAATTCTTTTGGTTATCATACAAACCTACTATCCCATGTTCTTGTAGGCTTTATAAACAAGGTATCTAACAGTTTCAATGTTCCATGATAGAGTAGTATCTCGATACAGGTTAATTGGTTCCAGGAGATATAATGAATACTAAAAGTGATGAGTGCAACATGACTTACCACATAACCTTTTTCCAGTCAGGGAGGATTTTGTGTCTGTCCCTTTTCCTATGTCAGTGACCTTCCTGACATGGCTGACTTCCTGCCTGCCCTCTGTGACCCTCCTCTTTTCTTTTGCAGTGACTTCCCTTGGCACAGTTGATTTCCTGTCCTTTTTACATGGCCACCCGCCTTTTCCTATTGCACTGTATCAAGTATCAAGCAAGCAATGACTACCAGGACATTTTCACATCAAAATGTATTAAGTATCAAATTTGATGAGTTTTAAAGCAGTTGAGTACCAAGGTTTCACTGCACTATGTTATAAAATAACATTTAATTATATCCCAAGATAATGTTTTTCTTCCAACTACTACAGTATTAATATTCTGGTTCTTATGCAGCTATTTGTAAAATAGTTCCAAGTGCCACATGACAGATATATATTATCAAGTAGTTCACTGATATTAAATCAGTACCTTCTCATTGCCGAGAGCTTCCAGTTGAGATGTCAATTCATCTATCTGTCTGTCTTTTTCAGCCAACTGCATCTATATAAAACACAAATTAAAATAATATTAGTGTTATAAGACAGCTCTACAGATATATTTTTAGGGTCAGATAATATGAAGAACCTGTATTATCACCCACATGGAGAGCATATATTATAAATTATTGCTATAATTTATAATATATGCTCTCCATGTGGGTGATTGAAATATCACATCATTATTGATTTGTTCTACCTATTTCCTTATACTTACTGTATTTGGTTTTCATACTTACATTTTGTTGAGTTTTTAAGGGTTCTGCTGATTTCCAAAACTTTCTTAAGTATTAAGGCAAGGCAAAAAAAAATTGTAATCCATAAATGAGAAATCAGACTTCACATGCAACCTGGACTCTGCTTTTATTTGTCAAAAATAAAAAGCTGATTAAAAAGCTGATATTAAGTATTTCGCTGATGTGCATGATTTATAAAGAAGTATACCATACTAGCATTTGAAGTACCACATTGGGATGAGGACATGAAGAACATGAAGAAATGGGATGAGGGCAAAACAAAACATTCCCAGTCAATTTAAATGTTTAATTGACTGAACGAAGTTGCAAACATAACTATTCCCTATTTATGTATTTTTTTAATATAACAAAAACAGAATTTTAGCAATGTAATTTTAGGGCTGTACTAAAGACTGTTCTCTCCTGCAATACTTTTCTTTCATTACAAAACAAAAGATTCTGCAGTCACTTACGGTGTGGAAAACAATGAGCACTTTTCAAGTTAGGCTTCAGCATGTCACTTAGCTACACAAGGAAGACCATTTTTAAAAAATAAAAAATGGTCTTCCTTGTGTAATAAATGACATGCTGAAACTAATGTTCAGAAGAGCTAGTTCTCTGTCCAAATAGTCCCAAAGCCAGGCAAATAAATCATTCTGTATCATTAAAGCCAGGAGAGAAACAAAGAGGTGACATGTTCAGTGATAATAGTTCTAATCACAGAAATTTGGCTTCAATAATGATTCTCTAAAATGGGTACAGGTAATCTTTGATTTACAACCACAATAGGAACTGGAACTTCCATTGCCAAGCAACAGAACTAACTGTTAAGTGAATTGTGTGGTTAAGTGAATCTGGCTCCCCACACTGACTTTGCTTGCAGGAAGTCCCCTGGAAAAGTTGCAAATGGCAATCATGTGACCTCAGGATCCTGAAACTGCCATAAAAACATGCTGGCTACCACTACCCAAATTTTGATCACATGATCGTGGAATGTTGATATGTTCATAAAACACTTTTTTCAGCACCACTGTAACTTAGAGTAGTCAGTAAACTAATGGTTGTAAGTCAGGGACTACCTGTAAACATTTCTGTTAATCACTAACTCTAATTTCCCTTGCAAAGTGAATATTTTAATTAGAACATTGTATATCCATATTAAAAATAATTGTTCAAATAAGGGTTAGGCTTACTAGATACTGGTCTTTCACCACAGCTAATTGTTGCTTCACACTCTCACTAATTTTCACTTGCTCTTTCCATTTCAGTTCCAATTTGGCCAGTTCATCAGCATACATCGTACATTTCAATTTCTCATCCTATAGAAAAATTATAAATCATCATGGTTATTTTAATCCAGATTATTTTGGCCAGGTTTTTTTAACTAAGTATCTAAAAGCTGATTTACTTGTTCATTGCCTCTAATCATACATAATTTGACATTTTAGCTAAAGAATAAAACAATGAAACACTCTTCAAAATGTTTAATAGTCTTCTACACAAATGTGTTATTCTTGTTCTGCCAAGTAGTTTCATTTTGGGTTTTGGATCACTGCAAACACACTCCATAAAGTTTTGCAACTATAAAGTATACCCTATATCCAGAAACAGAAATCAATTGCCCTTAATTTCAATAACCAGTGTAATCTGTTATGAAATATTATCAAGTGCTAGTAAAAATGAAAGATTATGAGCAAATCATCTTCAGAATACTATTTGATCCTAGCCATATTCATTGAATTAAATAATTCATTCCCTTCAAGAAAAGCCCAGAACTCTCTACTTCTTTATTTTCTCATTTCATATTATTTGACACATAATTTATTATCCTATTTCTTTAGAAGTTTATTTTTCATCCCTTTTTATATTGACAAACCTGTACATGGAAAAAAGTACACATTCAGAGCTTCCAACAATTGTTTTAAAATTATTTTTATACAACTGAATAAAAATAGCCTTAGATAGAGCAATGCTAAGAGATCCTATCATATAAGTGACCTCGATAATGCAAATTTATGAATATTTAACAATAGATGAATATTGCAGGACTTATTTCTGAGCAACCATAGATATGAAGTGCATGCTTTCCTCACCAAAAAAATAAATATCATAGTTATGTCATAAATATATTTTACTATCTATAGCCCAGGTCTCTGTTCCTTAAATGAATTATTAAGATATTAACTTACTAGAACTTGTCAAATACTTCAAGCCAAATATGGACCTAAACATACTAAAATACTGAGTTTTTTATGATGACTCCCTAGCTTCTGCTTTGTTCCATTACTAGTTTCTGTTTTACTTACTGACAGCGTCTTGCATTTCATAAATTTCACTGTTCTGTCAGAAATTTCCTTATTCTTTTCATGATTTTTTTCCTTTTCTGAAAAATCCAAAACTGTATCAGATGAAATGATGCTAACTGCATATATTGAAAAAAAGTATAGCTTTAAATGAATAGTTCTAATTAAAATGAAGTCTATTTACATGCTGATGACAACATATTCAAGGATGCCAGAGATTTATATTTACTGATTTTGATAAAGGAAGCACAAGCATGCTTAAAGCTGAAAATAAATCAGCATTTTTGAAAGACTGACCCCTTTCCCTCCCACCAGCCCCATGACTACAAAATTATTAAAGCAGGTTGAACCAGAAGGTGGTAAGTGAGAACAAATAATCTCCTCTTTTTCCATGAAAGGGAACAGGGAATAAGGACACTTGAGCTAAAGTGAATTACAAAGCACTTGATTCTGCAAACAGGACAATTCACCCAACTCCATTCTTCATCTTTTTCTGGAAAGATAACTGAAATGGATAGGATATCCAGGTTAGACTGGCAAAGAAGAGCTGTGAGGCGGAAAACAATAGACAGTGTTTTCACTTGCCTTCTTTGTGACAACAGCATTTTTAGTCATTATGAAAAAAAAAGCAGTACAGCTCTGAAAAATAAAAATTGACAAAAATGTCTTGCCAATTTTTGTTTTTAAAAAAATACGAGCAGGGATGCAGTTTAAGTTTGTTGTCATTCTTCAAGGCTAAAGATTGGATCTACACAGCACACATCAATCACAGTCAGTGGAGGAAAAAGTCCCCTAATCTTGCTAGATTGTCTTTTCTGGTGCCCAAAAGAGCAGAGAAAGACCAATCGTGGCTGAAAGAGTGCTGCTGACATTCTCAGGTATAATCGGAGCCAGAGTCCATAAGAAGACAGAAATAGCTCACCACAAACTATTTCACCTCATGATCTTCCCAAACTCCACTCCTTAAGCCCTGTCACACTTGCCGCACGGATGCAAAAACGTTTGTAAAAAGGACACACGGACCGAGAAAAATGTTCCATCCGTTTTATCACTCTCAAAAGGGGCAAAAATTGCAACAGAGCGGACAACACGGAAAGGAACGACGGGAGGACACAGGGCGGATGGAAAGCGCGAATGCTCCACAGAAGCCTACCGGATGGAAGCGGATGGAGCGGATGCCACATCCGCAAGGCTTCCGGGGGAGCGCAGCAAAGAGGACGCGGAACGGATACAGCGGATGCAGAGCGGATGCCGAGCAGATGAAGCGGAATGCAGAGCGGAAGTCTAGCGGATGCCTAGCATTCACTGCATATGCGGGGAGGATGCATTGTGTCAGCCCCGCGGATATAAAGGGAAGCAGATCCCAAGCATGTCACCATTCAGAGGAAAGACCTGCTTCAGACACATCGCCTGCCTGCCTGCCTGCCTACCTTGCCTCCCTGCAGCCAGCCTTGTTGCCACCTTGCGCTGCCCAGCCCGCTGCCTGCCTGCCTGCCAGCACACACTCCACAACCATGTGGAGAAAGAAAGCTCAGCCATTTCCTGCCAGCCCTGGCCACCCTCCCACTCCCCTGGCCCTCACTCTGCTTCTGCTGGGGCATTCTGCAGGCAGGCTCGACTCTTCTGGGGCTGGGGCTTCTGCTGCTTCTGACTTCTGGAGGAGCTGATAATGCATGCTCTATGCGGTTGGTGCCTTCTTGCTCGTGTTACTGCTTGCTGAGCCGCTTCTTGGCGGTGGTGCTTCTGCTGGTGCTTACCTCTGCTGAAGCTGCTCCTGCCTGCTGGTCGTGCTCATGCTCCTGGTCCTGCTCGTGCTCCGTCTGCTGGTCCTGCTGGCGCCTGCTGGTGACTACTTCTGTGGTGCTGCATCCTGGTCCTGCTGGTGCCTAGATCCGGTCCTGCGGTGCCTGCTGCCTGCGGCCCGCTGGTGCTGGTGGTGTGAGGAAGCAAAGCCCCTAAACTGGAAAGCCCTCATGCTCTAGACGGCCCATGTGTTCCTGCCAAAGGAGGAAAGAGGAATTGCGAGAATGGGAGAGGAGAACAATACAACATCGAGAGGAACATGAGGATGAGGTGCTGGAGCGTGAGAGAGAATGAGTATCTATGGCGGAAGGACACAGGCTCTACAGAGACACCAAAAGGAAGCAGGCTGTTGGAGAGCAGGCGAGAGCTGGGCTACACTTCAGAGGTGCTCCTCGCTGGGAAGCACATGCACACCTGTACGGAAGCTGCACCTCAAGAAATCTGGCCAGGCCGCAGTCAAGCTGACGGACAGAGAGACCTACGTCATGGCCAAGTGCAGCTTCCTGGAGGGTGAGATCCGCCACCGAGGAGCAGCCCCTCTCACAACTCTCTCTCCTCAGGCAGCCGTCTGAGAGCCAGTCCTCTTCCGGCCGAGAGTCAGCTCCTGTCTCCAGGCAGGTGTCTGTGGAGGCGTGCCACAACGGAGAACCCGCGGACAGCTGTTCTAACCGTGGCGGAGCAGCGTGGAGACTTCCCTGGCGCAGTGGGAGAAAGGAGACGGCACTTCCACCACAGTCCAACCCGCAACCAACCCCAGCTCCACCTCCACAGAAAGGCAGAGCCAGACAGGAGGGACAGAGCCACACTGTCCTGCTGGAGATAGAGAAGACCATCAGAAGCAGCAAGAATCCTCTCTCAGCTGGTCCACAATGCACTCTCATCCTCCAACCACAAGCCCTTCCTCACTTATGTGAACCAGACCCTCACGACATGCGGAACCCCAGTACAGGTTGTGAAGGACAGGATCACCAATCTGCTTCACAAACTCCAGATCCAGATGAACCTGCTCCCACCAGTCCAGGTCTGCTCCTCCACCCCAGTGATGTCCCTCCCATTCCAAGGCTTTCCACAGGCCCTCACCTACCAGCGGCTCGGCTACCAGGAGGTCCAGCCAGCACAGGCAGCAGCCCTTCCCGTCCAGGCACAGTTCATCGGCCGACACTGTTGCCACGCGTGCCACCGATGCCACCCACGCCACTGATGCCATCACTGCACCCACATCACCATGCACCCACGCCAGTCCTCACACAGTGCAGACCAGACAGCCCACTACACTGCTCCTTCCTCCACCCCAAGCCAAGCCCGGCCTCAGTACATCTTGCGTCGTACTGGGGCTGACACCCCATGGCATGGAGGAAGGAGCTCTCAACATCACGGGGCTGAGCCAGCTGTCTGAAGAGCTTCCTCAACACACCGTCCCCTGTTGTCCTCTCGGGGCCAGGCACCTCAGTGGCGCTTCAGACCAGCACTCCAGCAGCAGCCACCTCCACAGCACCTGGACCCTTCACCCCTGAGACTGGGCACACCTCCGAGGACCAGAGAGTACCAGAGACTGGGTGGCTACCTGTTGACTTTATCTTTGCTTGGGACACTTGGGTCATTTTTCTTACAGCTTGTTATTAATAAAGATTATCTTTGCTCACACACTTGCCTCATTTATTTTTTTCAATAAATCTTGGTGGAAACTTTAGAAATGTTTAGCCTTGCATGCTTGTGGATGGTTAAGATAGCAGAGGGGTGGGCAGGGTACCTTTGATGGGTAATATCTGGGGATGGGCAGAAGGATACTTTTGGGATGGGTTAAGATAGCTGTGGGATGGGTTGAGAAGCAGTGGGATGGGCAGGATACTGTGGGATGGCGAGGGAGAACCTCTGGATGGGTAAGATAGCTGTGGATGGGCATGGTACCTTGGATGGGTTAAGATGCTGTGGGATGGGCGGATACCTTTGGATGGGTAATATCTATGGGATGGCAGGATACCTGTGGATGGGCAGGATACCTTGGGATGGGGTTAAGATAGCTGTGGGATGCGGTTGAGATAGCAGTGGGATGGCAGGGATACCTTTGGGATGGTTAAGATAGCTGTGAGATGGCAGGGATACCTTTGGATGGGTAAGATAGCTGTGGGATGGGCAGGGATACCTTTGGGACGGGTTAAGATAGCTGTGGGATGGGCAGGGATACCTTTGGGATGGGTAATATCTGTGAATGATACTGTGGGATGGGCAGGATACCGTTTGTGCATGGGCAGGATACCTTTGGATGGGTAATAGCTGTGGGATAGATTAAACTCCAGTGCAAGCATAGTGGGATTGTATGGTCCACCCTCCCAGGTGCCACACCTATGGCCCTTATTATCAATAACAATGTAATCATGATACACACATTTCAACATAAACACAACTCTTTATTAAATGCCCTGTTCATTGTAGGCCACCAACATACGTGCCAATTCATCATTGTATTGATGAGACAGGCTCAAGGAAGCATCCATTAATCATCCATCATCCTGTCTTGCCACTCCACTGCTCAGCTGGGAGTCACCAGTGTTTCAGGAGGTTGCGCCGCTTCTTCCTTCACGTGAGGCTCTGTTGGGCCTTGCACATCCTCAGTGTCTATCCGGTTTACCCTTGCCTCCATTCCCCAGGCTCCATGTCCCCATTGCCTTGTTGAAGGTCCACGAGCCTGTTCTGCAAACACTGAGTAGCGGGTGCGCATGAGACTGTGCAGGATGCAGCAAACTCCACGATGTTCCTCACGGTCTCTGGGCGATGCTGATGGTGTGAGAAGTACTGGAACCTTGTTGGCCAGGATGCCAAAGGCGTTCTCCACCACCGCCTTGCCCTGGGACAGCCTGTAGTTGAAGATCCTCTCTTCACGGGTGGGAGGTGGAAGTGTAGGGCTTCATGAGGTAGTTTGAGGGAGAAGGCATCATCCCCATGATGAAGTAGGGCACATCTTGTGTGTCGTGGGCAGGGGGCTGGATCTGGAAGGCCCATGATGAGTTTGCGTTCCAGCCCCTTCCTTGAGCTGACTGGCGTTGTATACCTGGGCATCTGAAGATGAGCCGTTGCCTGAAGCATCGATGTACATGAATTGTAGTCAGCATCAACCATGGCAAAGAGGATGATGCTGAAGAAGCCTTGTAGTTGAAATAAGTGGACCCCGACTTGGCTGGGCTTTGCAGCCACGTACTTCCCATCTATGGCTCCAACGGTATGGGGGAAGTTCCACTTCTGATACCGACTGCTCTGCAACGTTCTTCCATCCTTCTTCAGTGGAGGGGCACTGGAGGAGCTCCTCAGGTATCTTCGATGATGGCCTGCACCACTTTCTCTGACCACAATGCTGATGGTGTTGTGGCACCTCCAGCCGTACTGCATGCTCCTGTAGGTGGTCCCTGAGGCCAAAGTGGCGCAGAGTCAGTGCACCTTGAGCCCAGGGTCCAGGCTGGGCCAGAAGTTGGTGCTCTGCTTGGTTCAACCTGGGTGTCAGCCGCTCCACAACTTCGTCAAACATGGCTGGAGGCATCCTCATGAAGTCTGGAATGCACGAGGGTCTTCGTTCTCAGCTCCACATCAGCTTGTTGTACAGTCGTACTCGGCTCTTCTCCCGATCCATCTTCGGACCCAGATGCTCTTGGCCACCTCCTTTTCTTCCTGTAGTAGAGTTCACAGAGCCTGTAGATGCTTCGCACTGTTGCAGAATGATTGTGGCTGCACAAGGACTGTGTTACGATCCATGGTGGACATGACTGGATGCTGTGGAAGAGCAAGAGGCAGATGAAGGCTGCAGAGGTCTGAACAGCAGGGCTGCTGGTCTGAAAGTGAGATCCGGTGAGTTGCTCCCCTTTTTATAGGCAATATAGGTTTTCCCCTGTGTGTCCTTTTGCATCCTCTAGACATCCTTAATATCCGAGATAGGTCTCTCTGCGAACGTTTTTTCTTCGTTTTAAATGCTTTCTTTGCGAGCTGCATCCGCTTTAATTCTTCTCCGTCCGTGCTACTAATGCTGCACGCCGTTCCGCTTCTCCCTGTGTCCGTTTACCGCTGAAGCGGATTTGAGTTGCGCGGATAGCGCAGCGGATGCCTAGCGGATGTAGCGGACGCAACGGATGACGACAGATGTAGAACGATGTTCCCTGTATGCGTAGCGGATGCAGAACGACGCGTTGGATACATTTTCGCGTCAAAAAGTTTTTGCAGCTCAAAACGTTTTAGTGGATGAACCTAGTCAACGGATGCTGGATGGATAGAGGAGAAAAACGGATCGCAGTGAGTACAGAACGGATGCATCGTGTTAACCAAAACGGATGGCAAGTGTTTCTCTCCGTTTTACATCCTCTTTCCATCCGTTGGTGCAGTGTGACATGGGCTTTAGATCTAGTTTTGTTGTAGCCCAGATAAAAAGAGCTGAGCTGTCATCATTTCCCAACCATAGCAAATAACTAGTAATCTTCTTTAAAAAGGAATCAGAGGAAAAAGACCACAAGGGGAACGTAGACAAAGATTTGCAAACCACAGCTCAATGCAATTTGGAACTGGGAAGTGATTATTTCTTGCAAGTTATAAGTTCTGATCCTGCCTATCAGAAAAAGGAAGATCAGCATCCCATTACAAAGTACTTTTCACCATTAGAACATTACTGCTTTCTGTTATAAAAATGCTATGAAATAAGACATTCTAGTTCTAAACAGTAAGGTTGACGGTATATGTTTAATGCACATGATATAGCTAATTAAAATCTACAATTTCAAAATCATGGCAGAAGATAGCATGGAATAGAAATATATAAAAAATACTCATATTTAGCTAAATCACAGACCAGGGATAATTTAAGTACTCTCATCTACTAGAATCAATACCATAGAAAGAATTGCTACACAGATGAAGTTTTTACATTTTTTTAAAAAAACCTCTTACTTAAAAACAAAACATGAAATTCCTAGGCTGTTTAAAGACAGCCCTAAATGCATTTGACAAATCTATTTCCATGCTAAAAAATTTCCATGCTTGTGATTAATTCACTTAGATTTGCATTCTGTGCCAACATATTAGCCCTGAGAACACTCTGATTTTAAGTTTTCCAAGAGTTTCCAGTGGAAGAAAAATACATACTATATATGGTTTTGGGGAGATTTTTAGATTTCAGCTTTATTTTTCTAAAGGAGCACAGAAGGAGCTGATACCTGGAGATGCGGGCAATGTTTTATCACCAGTTTCGGCTGTAGAAGTTTCATTTTTTGAGCCATCTGTCAAATTCAGTTGATCCCCTGAAGTTTTCTTTATGAAAAATATTTTATTTAAAATATTTCTTTCATTAAAAAGATTCTAGGGCAAGTTCTTCAAACAAATATAATAAAAATAATCCTTAACATATAAAACAAATTAAGCAAAATCAAAACTTTGTCTTAAGAATTTTTATCTAAATACCTAACCAAAAAGGGAACCGTTAATACAATTACTATATAACTTGACATAACTGAACAATATCTGCGGGTCCACCCTTTTTACTCTATAGCATGGCTGTGATGCAAAAGATTGCAGTGAACACTCTGTAGCAGATCAAGGGACATAGATGCTAATATAGAGATGGATGCACCGTTAAATTTTTTATTTTAAAAAATGGAATATAGATGGGGTCCTTGACTTATAACTGTAATTCAGCCCACAAGTTGTAATTAATATAATTAATGGATCATATGTGACTAGAGCTGATTTTATGACTATTTTTACAACAGTTGTTAAGCAAATTTGTTTGCTCTGAGGCAGTTTTTGCCAGAAACCCAAAGAAAAGGCAGATTTCCAGAAAAAAAAACCTAGTAAATTGTGATCATGTGACCACAGGATACTGCAGGTTGTTCTAATCTTCAGATTATGATTGTAAGTAATATTCCAACACCTTTATAATCCACCATTCTATTACAACTAACTACTTATTTTAGGCAAAATAACCTAAAAAATGTGACTCTGGTGTATGATAAGCATAATATTATAAATCTATTATTTAAAAGTATTTGCATACATATCTGATTTGAAAATCAATTCCAGATAGAAATGTATTTTGAAATACTAATTAACATACACAGATAATTGTATAGGTGGTCCTCAACTTAAAAAGTTTAGAGATGTCCAAAGTTACAACAGCACTGAAAAATGTAACTTATAAACATTTTCAGAGTTACAACCTTTGCAACATCCCCATGATCATGTGATTAAAATTCAGATGAGTGCCAACTGATTCATATTTATGACCACTGCACTGTCCCAGACTCAAGTGATAAATTTTTGTGAACTTTTGACAAGCAAAATTAATGGGATAGCCAGATTCATTTAACAACCTGATTACAGTTGACAGTTAACTTGTCAACTGTAGTGATTCACTTAACAACTGAGGCAAGAAAGGTTGCAAAATGGGCAAAACTCACATCAAATGTCAAACAACAGAATAAACAACAGTAATTTTGAGCTCAGTTGTGGTCATAAGCTGAGGTCTATCTGTATTCGCTCTGAATTTTATTACTTTTTAGTGATTAGTGATGAAAAGACCATCACAAAGGGGAAGCTTTACTTATATACTGTAATATTTAAGTATTTATAATAAAAGTTGAAAATATAAAAGACAGATTAAAAATTAAAGTATAGTAGGACATTGCAGATATTGAACAGTTCAGTATTAAAATTCAGCTACTGGGGTGTAATTATCTTCCTATTAGTAGAACAAAATGGTAATATAAACTTAGCCTAATTTTATAATAATTATAATTTTATTATAATAAATAATAATAATTTTAGCCAACAATAATTCTTTTATCCAAATATATCTTTAAGTATCACTCACGTGCTTAAATTATTTCCTCCCATTTGCAGTAATTCTAAACCTATTTCTAAGAGGACTGCCTTGGTAAATGACTAAAGGGAACACTAAAGGAAACCAGGAGAAATAATATCAATCAAATTACAAATAGCTGTTGGAATATTTAATAACATAGACCATCTTATTTGCATCACAAAATTTAGCCTAGCAGGATTTGATAGTCTTAAGAATCATCTATCATGCTATATTTTTAAGCCAATAAATTTAGAGTGTATTGTGTATTCATTAATTTGTTCTTTCAGGTACATAAGATTCAGATGAAATTATGATCAATAAAAGCTCATTAACAGAAAAAACAGAACTACATTTTCTGCAGATATTACAATTACACTATTTATCTAGAAGAATTGGGATAAAAAGGAGGAAATTCCTGTTGTTATGGAGAATATATGTGCTGTTTCTCATAATAATTGAGCCTTTCATTCTGCTATCGGAAGACAAAGATCAATTATATAATTACTTTTGCTCAGTTGATGAGAATTTTTTCTGACAAATCATGAACAGATACAAAATTATCCATTATTACGTTGTCTAACACATAATTACTAATAAACTAATTACTAATGTACTAATGTATATTTTCTTCTTCCTTAGTAAATAATATATTACACTTTTCTAAAAGGCAATTACACTTTTTCAGGTATCATCCGACACTGCAGTAAAAATGCTATCCAAGTGTTCAAAAATATTAAGATAAATGATAAACTTTAACAGACAACTGTTAGCATTCTGGATAAGGATTAACAAGAAGTTGCAAATATAAATGGAGTAGGTTACTGCATGTTTGCATGTATTATATATAGGTATGACTCTCTTCTACTGTGCCGTAGTTCCATTAAATTGCCTGTCTTACTTCCAATAAATTTTAGAAGCTTGTAATAAAACATTCATGAAACTTAGGTTACCCAACTTTGAGTAACTGTGTGAACTTTCACTTTTCCAAAGATACACGTTCTGTTGTCTGCTTCATCCAAAACGATTATATAAAAACATAACTTACATTCTGGTTAATAAGTTTATTGACTTGTTTTTGCAGCTTCTGGCATTCTTTAAACTTTTCCTTGTAATGATCAGCAGCCATCTGTAGACGGAGCTTCAAATCTTCAACTTCTCTGCGTAGTTCTCTCTCTGCAACATTTGATGTTCCCTTTCCCAAACAAGAACATATGTATTCTTTTTTTAAAAAATGTGTCGTTTCCCTCCCCACTATTTAAGCTTTGAAGTCAACATATTGGATCCAGATTCAGGAAACAAAGACTCAACAAGAATCTTGCAAATTGCCAAAAAATTAAAAAATGATTTCAAGAAAGAAAGCAAGATCTTGAAAAAGATGACAGAATTTGAAACAATTATACAAAACCAATGATGAATCAGGACAAATACATAAATAACACATTGAAAGACATAATTGAAATATGGGATAGAGTTAGAACAAATCAAAAATTGTGTGACAATATGGATGAAAAGCTTTAAAGAATTAATGTATAACAAAGGGAAAAGCTTTTGAGGAAAAAATCAAAGATATTCTCCAAATAATGAACAAAATTATCATATAAGGTGATTGTGTAAAACTGCCAATTATTTAAAGAAAATAGATGAAAATTATTTTTAAAAATTACATAAAATTCAAACTGAAATCCAATTAATGGATATAATTGCAGAAAATAAATGAAAAATATTACAATTTATTAAAATATGTGCTGATAGATACAAAAACAAGTTTGGAACAACATCGAAAAAGAGGAATTTATAAATTGTTTTTGGGAATCAGTCTACTCACTGTATCTATCTATCTATCTATCTATCTATCTATCTATCTATCTATCTATCTATCTATCTATCTATCTATCTACCTACCTACCTACCTACCTACCTACCGTCCATTACACAAGTCTTATCAAATTTCCTTATATACTATACATTATATAAAAAAGGCAAATCAAGCTATTTGCAATATAGTTTTTACAGAGAGAATATGCTTAGTATTGTTTATTTTATTGTAATTTATTTATTGTCATTTTAATGTAATTTTTTTCTTTGTAAATAAAAATATGTAACAAAAACAGTTTATTTCCTACTGGTGCAATGTCTATAGTGGATTGACAAAAACATAAAAAAGAAAAAATTGTTACTGGCTTCAGCTAAATGGTTTTATGCTGCAATACTATTGCCGAGTAAGATAATTATCCTAATGAGAAGTAAATAATTGATATGGAGTAATATAAATATTCTGTATTTTCTGCTTAGAAATTTAAGCCAAATTCCAAGGAAATTCTCCCCATCAAAGCAAATGTTAGATTATAATAAATTACATAATTAGCTTTAATAATGCAGAAACCTAAAATGAATTAATCCAGTTTATATTAATGCAATGGAAGTTGTATCACTAATACTCTTATGTCTCCTACTCAAGATTATTATAATTTCAGAGTGGAACTGTGAAATTTTAAAATATATGAATATATGAGAAGCATTTAAATCTCCAAGTTCAATCTAAATACACTTTATTATACTGTTAAATGCTCACAGGTTGTTAAGGTAAATACTTAAATGGAATAGAAATCTAAAGTCTGCTGAAAGTTATACAAAATTTTGTATTAACTGACATCAGAGTTTTATAAGTAAATGTAAGAACAGAACATCCTTTTTTACCTGTTCAACGGTTGCAGGAGAGATCTTTTTAAGTTCAGCTACTGCATCATTCAATTGTTTCTTCAATTTTTCATTTTCAAGTCGAGCGCTATGAAGATCTACCATTGTTTTATCACGCACATTTACTGCATCGCTTAGTTCCTTTGACATGAAAAGAACTTCCTGCCTGCTTGCCTGAATCTGATCCTCAGCTTTCCGAAGCTGCTCTTTTAAAAAACTTGACTCTTCCTAGAAAAATAAAAAAGGAAATGTAAATATTATTCTTTTTGTCCGCTATTCTGAAACAAAAAGAAAACCGTATTTCCAAGGCATAAATATTAGTGATGTATCAAATTGTCCAATTGTTGGAGATTATAGCCATCTGCTGTTGTCCAGGACTCTAGCAGTCTGTCATGTATATACTCAAGCACGCAACAGTGAGCTATTTTTAATTGACATCTGGTGGTCATGCTATCTAAACCACATTTTTCTATT
The DNA here is from genome assembly GCA_004320025.1 of Laticauda laticaudata. Lineage (NCBI taxonomy): Eukaryota > Metazoa > Chordata > Lepidosauria > Squamata > Elapidae > Laticauda > Laticauda laticaudata. The sequence goes on from BHFT01040049.1 coordinate 85,940, forward strand.
TTATCAAGTAGTAGGTTATGGTCTACTTTGTCAAATGCCTTTCTAAAGTTCAAGTAAATTATATTGACAGCATTCCTTTGGTCCACTAATTTTGTCACTTCGTCAAAGAATGCAATAAGATTAGTCTGACATTATCTGTTTTGACAAACCCATGTTGGCTTTTGGTTATTACGTTTGGCTTCTAGGTGTTTGCAGATTCGTTCCCTGATTATCTTTTCCAGAATCTTCCCTGATATTGAGGTCAAGCTGCATGAGTCTGTAGTTTCCTTGATCGTATTCTCTTTTCTTTCTTTTGAATATGGGAACTAACATCAGCATTTTTCCAGTCCTCTGGCAGTTTCTCTGTGCTCCGACGATCTTTTGAAAACTATACTCCATTGGTTTTGAGATCACGATCTGCTAGTTTCCTTAGAACAGGGTATAATCCATTGGTCCTGGTGATTTGAACATTGTCTAGCGTAAACAGGTGGCTCACTTACATGTTTCCTCAAACAATATACGGCGCGGCCTTTTTTTTTTTTTTTTTGAGGCCCGTAAAAATGGCTAGGATGTCTTTCGGTGGTGAATTAATTTACTCCCTCTCCCCTGCGCACCAGCGCCATCTCCCAACAACAAGCATCTGATCACTTCCTGCTTTTTTCCCGTCTCCCGTACATTTTTCGTCAAAGAATGCAATAAGATTAGTCTGACATTATTGCTTTTTGACAAAACCATGTTTGGCTTTTGGTTATTACTTTGTTTGCTTCTAGGTGTTTTGCAGATTCGTTCACGCTGATTCATCTTTTCCAGAATCTTCCCTATAATAGGTCATGCTGATGAAGTCTGTAGTTTCTTGGATCTATTCTCTTTCCATTTTTCAAACAAAAATGTTGTTGGAGATGAATAAAAAATTTTCAGTACCTGGGAGCGCCGTGCACTACATTTTGGTTTAATCCCGAGCGGCTGGGTGGTGCGTGAGAGAGCCGAGCGTCTCTGCTGCTGCTACGCTTGGTGCTCCAGCCTCGGGCTCTGCAAGTTTGCAAAAATCCCGGTGGCGCAGCCCATTCCTGAAGCCAAGTGCCAGGCCAAGCTGCAGCTGTACCCTCTCTCGCCAGCATACAGTCTCCAATAACAGCGGCAGCTGCGGTGGGAAACTGTGGAAGTTACGGAAGCGAGCTCACTTACCCGAGAAGTGGCTGAAAATGCTTGCACGGTTCCCGCCACTGCGCGTTGTTGTTGGATGACGGCAACTGGCGAGAGAGGGACAGCTGCAGCTCGACCCTGGGGCATTGGAAATGCTAGGAAAACAGCTGCGCACGGGACTTTTGCAAACTTGCAGAGCCCGAGGCCTGGAGCACCAAGGGTAGCAGCAGCAGACGCTTTCTCGAGACGCTTCTCATGCCCACCCAGCCGCTCGGGTTTAAACCCAAAATCCGCAGGTACCCTCAATAAATGTTTTTTTTCCTGTTGTTACACGGGATTGGGGAAAGCGGGAACGACTCAGATGCTGTTGTTGGAAGATGGCGTTGGCAAGAGAAGGCACCAGCACCGGTGGGAACCGGGAAGCTACAGAAGACTGAGAAGCGACTGAAAACGCTGCTGGACATGCCATGCTGATGCTGCCGCCTGCCTGACCCAGGTAAGGAGGGCAAAGGGAACCCTCAGTTGGCTCCACTATGATTGGCTGTTAAGGAGCAGCTGATGGTGAGCGCGTAGCTGCCATAGGGCCACTCCTAATGGCAAGTTTCCGTTGCCTTCCCCCAATTTCGAGTTTTTAAACTAGGCCTAAATTTGGGGGGAGGGGCTTAATTTCATTTTATGCCTAGAAAACATGCTGGGTCTTCCGATGGGGGGCATATTGTTGGAGAAACACGGTAGCATTTTCTTCCCTATTTTAACTTGTGTTCCTCATCTGTTTTTTGTGGTGCTGTTTTTGATAAGTTGGACTATTGTTTTTTTCCTTTGTGTAAAAACAGATGCAAAAAATGAGTTAAGTAGTTCTGCTTTCTCCCTGTTGCTTGTCACCTTCTTGCCACCTTTTCCCAGAAATTGACCAATTGTTTTCTTTAATTTTTTTCTTGTTTTTAACATATTGGAAGAAGCTTTCTTTGTTATTTTTTGCTTTTGTCGCAAGCCTTTGTTCATTGTGAGGCTTACCTGTCCTCACTTCATCTTTGCAGGCTCGGTCTATTTACTGATATACTGTCTTAGTTATGTGCAGCTCTTTCCACTTTTTATACTTCAATTTGTCAGAGAGTTCTTTATGGAGCTATTTTGGTTTCTTTTGAGAGCTGTTATTTTTCTTCTTCATTGGAATTGTGCTAGACTGGGCTTTTATAATCTCACTTTTCAAAATTTCCCAAGCTACTTAAATTGTTTTCCCATTGAGGATTCTCATCCATGGAATCCTTCCCAAGCTCTAAGTTTATTGAAATTAACTCTCTTAAAGTTCAAGACTCTAATTTGACTTAGTTCTATTGCTTGTGCTTGCATAATGTTGAATTCCAATATTGCATGATCACTCCCCCTCAAGGTTCCTGTAGCTTCAATACCTTCTATTGTTTTATCTGTGTTAATAAGAATTAAGTCCAATATGGCTGATCCCCTTGTTCCCTTCTCTACTTTTTGGATAACAAAGTTGTCTGCTTGGCTTGTTTGTTCTTCAACTTGGTGCAAAGTTTGTCTCCCAGTTGATGTCAGGATAGTTAAAATCCCCCATTACTATTGTGGTGTGCTTCCTACATACTTTAGTTAACTGACTAAAAAAAAGTTCATCTACTTCCCGTGTTTGGTTGGGTGGCTTATAGTACATACTGACTCAAATGCATTCCAGGCAGTTTTTACTCTATTTCTGTAGGGATGTAGTTATTTCTTATATATAGTACAACTTCACTTCCTCTTTTATTTGGTCTATTTCTTTTAAATAATTTAAATCCCTCTAGTTATGCATCCCATTTGTGGCTTTTATCCCACCAAGTTTCTGTAATGGCAACAGTATCATATCTTATCAATATCATATTTAAAACAGATGGGCTTCTCCGAAACTGAAGACTTGGAAAATCACATTTTACAAGCCAGGAAAAAAACTGTAGACATCTTAAGACAGGGCTGTCAAACTCATGGTCTTTGGGTCAGATGTGTCACATACTGCCCATGCCCATGCCTGATTTAGCAAAGGGAAAAGGTTTTGATATGTCACATGATGCAGCCCTGACAACTTGAGCTTGACACCCCTGCCAAGAGAAGAAAAGAGTAAGCTAGTATAATTGCTTCACACTTATCCCTAGTTAGGTAGCAATGATAAAAACAGCAGTACTAATACAGTAATTTCTTGATTTTGAGTCACCCAGAATTGTTGGAAGTTAATCAGAAAAAAAGTTTTAATAATAATTCTACTAATTAAACATACTAAACTTCACATATAACATTCAAAAAGACTTACCTTGATTAATAAGCATTTATTAAGCAACCTCCTTGTTTAATGATCACTAATTCGGTGACCATTCAAAGATACTCTGGTGATCCATTGTAGCATCCCCAAATCACACCATCACAATTTAATATTTGGCAAATAGTTTACAATTACAATGTAGCATCCTAATGGGATCACTATTTGTGAGCTTAGCTGTTTGCTATTGACAAGTAAAGTCAATAGAGCAACCAGCAGGTAGCAAATAATGACCATGTGACCACAACAGTTGTGAGAAATTACCTATTAAAAACAGCTGGAATTATATGTTGGTATAGTCATGTGATGTCACGCTTCACAACCATGTTGCTTATTGAGTTCCAAATTCCAATTACTAGTGGTAAACAAGGACTATCTACACTTTCCTATAGAAGAAAAGTCTCCTTTGAAAATTCTTGGCTACTTGCTTCCAACTCATGTAGTAATTTATTACTTTATGCTGGCAGTTATTAGTTATAGAAGAGAGGAAGACAGGAGTAGCCATAAAAAGGAGTATATCCTTAAAATGAAATTAAATGTGTATCTCATTTGTGATCGCACCAACTTATGATGCCAATTCCAGCAATGGTTAAGCAAATCAGGTTTAGCATGACATCAGGTGATCATACCTTTGCAAGTCGGAAGCTAACTATGAAGGTCAGAAATGGCAATCACATGACCACAGGATGCTACAATTGTCATAACTATGCATGCTGGTTGCCAAGATCCCAAATTGTAATTACTGACTCTGGACATACTGCAATGGCTACAATATTGAGATTGGGTCTTGAGCTTTCTTTTTAGTGCCATTGTGAAATTTAAACACTTACTAAATAAATGATTGGTAAATGAGGACTATGTGTACTATGCCTGTTTTATTAGCAAACATTTAAGAGGTTTTTGTGCACTGTGTTTTGGTTTTATATCCTGGGAGCCCACGCGAATCCTCATGTCAAATATATTCTTCAACTTGGAAGAATGTATGTAGCACTATCACTAAGTCATATGCCAAAAGGTGATAAAAGGGTATTGGAAAAATATGTATATAAATATATAAATATAAATATTTATATAAATATTTTGGGGGGGAAGTATACCACAAATCTACATTTGCAGATTATTTTACATTTGACACCAGTACAACTGAAAATAAAGTAGATGCATTTAAACCAACTCCTGCTTTTATAATTCCTCTGCTTCCTTAACAATGAATTTGTCCTTATTTAAGCAAATAACCATGTATTTGATTTGGAATATTCTGAAAACAAAATATCAAAGGCTTAAAAATAAATATGCTTTTTAATCAGTACCTTATTTGATGAAGTAAGCAAGAAAGCTTTCTTCAATTTTTCTTTTTCAGTCACACACAATTGTAATCTGCCAATCTCTTCTTTATAATATGCTATAAGGTTTTCTTTGTTTCCATCCAAATTTTTAAGTGTCAGAATTTCAGATGTTAATTTGGAGTTTTCAACTTCTGTATTCTTCAAGTGTATCTGTAATAACATAATCAATTCATATTTCTAATCCCGATGTTTATTCTAAACAAACTCATCCCAAGGTAGCTGGTGTGAGATAGAAGGCTAAAGCAAAATAAATTTATTTTGGTGCATATCTGATAAGGAACAAATTTGAATGGCCCTAAGCATGCAAAGTATGATTGGTACAAGGAGATATTTCTAGCTAGATATTAACTTGTCTGGGCACAAAAGACATAATATCTGGCAAGGTTTTAATGCAATTTGCAGGGATCTAACCTTGGGCAGTATATTTGGCATTTCCTATCTTGGTACAGCGGAGAGGGAGTGTTTTCCAAAGTCTTCTTGTTGCTATTGCAAAGCTCTACTGATTTTCTTTTTGATACATGGGCTTAAATTTGATGATTGAATTCAGGGAAATTGTTTTTTTTTTAAATCTAACTCTAAACCAGAGTTCAATCACTGCTTTAGGTTGGGAGGTGCTCATACTGATTTATTATGGGGATAGATCATGAACATTGAAAACTTGAGTAAGGTACTATTAGTAATAGAATTATCTCTACTGTTAAATAGCTACAAATATTTAATAGCTTAAAATTTACCTTGTAAAGTTCCTTTTCATCCTTTTCTGTTTTTAACTGGCATTCAAACTGTTCCTTTTCCAAGACTACTTTCTTGAGTTTATCTTTCAAGCTATAAGAAAAAAAATAATTTTTAATTTTTATTTATTAATTTTATATCCTCTTCTTCCTCAAAGCAACTCTGAGCAGCTTACGATTAAATTTTATTTAGTTATCAGTGAAAATAATTTTGTATTTGTTGCATACCTATCCAATTCTGTTTCCTTTGTAATAGCTTTCTGAGTGACAATCATGATGTCTTCTTCAAGCTGAATAACTTTGGAAGTAGCTTCTTCATATTTTTTCTTGAGTTTTTCATTTTCAGCTTTAAGGGTTTCTGCAGCTTCAAAACTATCCTTTAAAAAAAGTTATAAAACTGATTTTAAAAGTGTGCATGTTTGTATATATTTAATTCACTTCACCAAATCTACATTAACAACTACCTTATCTTAAGGAAATGAAATCTCTATTGAATAGATGTTTGAGATTTAAGTGATTTTTATCAAGTGAAGTTAAATCATCACTAGAGAGACAACAGATTATCTCAAATAAATTGTCAATCTTGGGAAAATGAAAGGACTTCTCTTTCTTAGTATTGTAATACAAGGGCCGTTCATCCAATCATCCAATAGCCCACTTTGAGCCACTATTCCCACAAAGACCTCATCAGCACATTTTAATCAAATGCTTCTGATAGCTATCAGCAGCTCTTTACTGGACTTTGTCACTTCTGTCCCCCCCCCAAAAAAAGGTAACTAGCAATCAAAAATGCCATCCATTTGCCTCTTCAGAGAAGACCACCTGCCAGAAGAATTATCAAGATAGCAAGTACTATATTCTAATGATGGAAGACACTAGTTAGTGATAAGAAATAAATCAAACCATTTGCTAAAACTAAAACACTTGCCTGTATCTTTACTAGCCATTCATGGAAGAAATGTATTAACTTGAATTAGAAGCCCCAATTTTATTATTCTATTTCTTTAGGATAAAAGGTCCCTTACCTTTATATATCAAACATTATAACTTGCCTATGAACATAGGGCTTTCATTTTGCAAAACCTGATGAAAACTGTTTCAGTATGCACATATACTTTTTTGTATGAAAGATGGTTACTTTATGTTTTATTTACACTTGCTAAAAAAATTGCCAACTACAACATTTTCAAGTTACATTTATGAACTATATCCTTGATATTTTAGGTGATTATACATAACAAGATAGTCTTAATATGATTTGACAGAGAGACAACTCAACTTCAATCTTTTTAAAAATGTTTTTATCAATTATAGAACAAACCTTTTGCTCTGCTTCCAGCTTATCACATTTTTCTTTCTCATATAAAAGTTCTTTTTCCAGTCTTTCAACTTGATCTCTGAGTTGCATTGTTTCTTTTTCAAGTGATGCAGTTACCTTTAGTAGTTCTTCTTTTTCTTTCAGAATTTTTTCAATTTTGAACTAAAAACAAAAAGTGTTTGCTTCAAAAATGTACAGATTTTGCAAATTAAGTCTACAAATTTTTCTCCCAGCAAACAAGGTGGACTAAAACAAGGAACTATTTTATATACCCATATTCATATTCAAAGCTACAGATGTTTATGAACTAAATGTTATAGTTGATAGCGAACGCAAATACTTTATTAAAAAACTATGTAAAATGTAGTAAGAAGCAAAGTTTCTTTGCAGAAATAGATATTGCAATGCTGCATGGCATCAATCACATACATTTTGCTGGTTAATTTTTAATTACATCTTACAAATTCTTTTTTCACTGAAGATAGCCCAAATCTTATACAAAATCATTCTGCTTGAAACCAGTTTTGGTTCAACTACATTTGATATAATTTTCTACTTTCTTCATATTCCTAATATAAGATACTAGTTATAATAATAATAATAATAGTTTTCTAAAAATTATTTGTTAATTCACACCTCAAGAAGTCCAGCCTTTGTAGTCACTACCAACATATCAGAATTTCCTTCATCTTCCATTGTTAACAATTCTTCAACTGGAGACGATGTTCGAAATTGGAAAGGGGTGCTCGCTCCACGTATTTCTCCCTTATGTGTCACATAACAGAACTGGTAAAATTCTCCATCATCATTTGGAAGGTAATACCCTGATAAAAAGAAGAATTGAAAATACATATTTGTTCTTACCTAAATATAAGGCCAATTTGGTCTAGTCGTTAAGACACCAAATTAGAAACCAGAAGTCTGTTGAATTCCAATTCTGCCTTAGCAGTCATGGGATTCAAAAAAATTTGCTACCAGTTCTGTGTGCGTGGCTTGGCAGGCATGGTATGGCTTGGTGGGCTTTTCTTGGCAGGCTTGGCAGGGAAAGGATCCTGTAAAATTTCTATTCCCACCCATTCCATTAACCTGCTTTCCAGCTCCATTCTCCTCTGCAGGGCAACAAAAGTTGGGACTCGGGAGGCAGAGCATAGATGGGGGCAGGGCCAGTCAGAGGTGGTATTTGCTGGTTCTCCGAACCACTCAAAATTTCTGCTACCAGTTCTCCAGAACTGGTCAGAACCTGCTGAATACCACCTGTGACTTAGCCAGGAAAGACAATCATGCTCTCTCAGCCTAACTGACCTCACAGGGTTATTGTGGGAAAAATAGCAGGAGAAAGTAGTAGTAGATATTTTCCCATCTTGAGTTCTTTATGAGAAAATAAAAGTGAAATATATGCACACCCACACGTACGCACCCACACATAAACACGCAAATATGCACGTGTTGTAAATAAAGGCAGTTATTTCAATTATATAATAAAAGCAATGTGTGAGTAACATCAGTGCTTTTCTACTTGCTATGTATTGCAATACAATAATAATCTATTTTATCTGAATTCCAAATGTTGTATAGACATAATTAAATCTAATAAATGATAAATAATAAATAATAAAAGCTTCCACCAATTTTTGGTAGTATACAGTATCTCCTAATATTGTTCCATCACCTCTTCTTGCAATAATCACCTTCTCTTGATTTTTTCATTCTCTTATCCATTTTACAACATTTTAATAAACTTCAAGGATGACAGAGAAATAAGGATACAAATACTACTATTTCAAAAAGAAGGTTTCTTCCCAGTTTTTTCTTTGTCTTTCTGAGTGTAAATGACAAAGTATCTGACAAGAAATCCATACTTAGCCAAACTTCAGTGATAAATTCAGACTGCAGAGACACCACTGTTGTTCCAAATAGTTAAAGTTAAGCTTAGTATGTTTTAAATTGGTTAAATTAGGTCAAAGTGAGAGTACGTATGACACCAGCTTATTTAAAAAGGTATTTTAAAATATGGTTTAAAACCATCTGGATGCATTCAAATTTTATTTTCATTATAACATTTTCCATTTGCCTTTCTTATGCATCTTTGGAAAAATTCTGCAATTACTTACATGTCATCTGCAATCCGCAAAGGCTGTAAACCTGTGAACCCAAATCTATCTTTTTCTAATTTCTGCAACTAAGCCCTGGGTGTACAGATTTTATAGTTCAGGAGTCCTTATCAGAAGGCCTAACTCTAATGATAAAAAATGGAATAAAATGAAACTTCTGCTTGTTCTAATGTATTCATTCACATTTATATAATAACTTTATTTGAATATATAAAAATAAAGAATCTAATTGATCCAGAATGTTCTTCCAATTACTTTAAGTGCAAAAAATAAAGTTTATGATAAATGCAAAATTAATACTTCCAAGCTATAAAAATTACAACTTGAATTTGACTATTACCTGGAAGGCTTATAATCAAACAGATCAATGTCTTTCATAGAACCTATTAATTGGAACAGATGTACAGGATAAATGTATTATAAGGTCATTTACAAACCAAAATTCCACTGCAGAGAATTCATACAAAATATGAATAGATTCTATCAGTGGAAATTAATTTAAGGAGCTTTGCCTATTCATCCTAATCCTTGAGGAAAAAAAGTTTCTTCTATTCCAAAGCAGTCCTTTTTGAACTGCTTCAATAAATGGTAAAGAATACTTCATGTCTTATATTTAGCCCTAGTTTGAATATGATCAAATTACTGTTGTGCAATTATAATTTTATATTGTCAATTCATTATTAAAAGCACCTAATTAAAACTGTTATATAACCTAAATAATTTTAGTGTAAACCTCAGAAATGTTTGTTTCAATTATTTATAATAAAAATATCACAGTATTTTTGAAATGTTAAATAAGACACATTGCCTGTTTGCTTCTAAATAATTTACCTTGGAAAGATAATACACAATTAACTGTTGAACCTTCCACATAATTTTCAGGCATAGGTGACCAAAGAAATGTGTAATAATCTCGTGCAGTACTCCAGCCAACCTAAAGAAAATGAAATAATATATTACAACAGAACCATGGATTAATAGACAGCTATAATTTTCCATACAGTTTAACAAATATCTATGCATCAAATAAGCATATAATAGATAGAATGTCAAATGTTCTGGACATAACAAAGTACCATATTTTTCGGAGTATAAGACACACTTTTTCTACCTGAAAGTGGGTAGAAATGTCTGTGCATCTTATATAGAAAATGTTGCTGAAGACCCACCCACTCACCCTTTGGCTTCTGCCTCCCAGCAATTTGCCTCCTTGCAGGAAACAGCAAACAGCCTGGTCAGCTTCAGCACAGCCTGATTATCGGTAGGATTAGCCTCCAGACAACCAGCTGTTTCAGGCTGCAGGGATTGCCATTGCCTATTGCCACCTCCACATGCTCCATTTTCAGCCTCCACATGCTCGATTTTTGGCCTCCATGCACCCCATTTTCCACTCTTTCTAATCCCTGCCACCCGGATCGGGCTGAAAATGGGGCACGCAGAAGCCAAAAACAGAGCATGCAGAGGCTGAAAATGGAATGCAGAGGCTGAAAATGGGGTATGTGGCCAATAGGCAACGGAGATCCCTGCAGCCTGAAACAACTGATCGTCGGGAGGCCGAACCAACTGACAATCAACTGCTTGTGCTAATCAGACTGTGCTGAAGCTGACCAAGCTGTTTGCTGTTTGCTGCAAGGAAACAAATTGCTGGGAGGCCGTTTTGTTTTCCTTGTTTTCCTCTCTAAAAGCGAGGTCGTCTTATTCTTGTGAGTGTCTTACACTCCAAAAACTATGGTAATTAATCTTAGCATGTAGTCAGCTGCTACAAATCAAAAGCAATAGAGGTTAATCTTGCATTTCCACCTACTTGCTTGCTTAAAAGTATTCTTCTTCTTGGGGAATATAAGAAAAACTGACAATATTTATGACAGTCACTGTAGTCACTGTATCTTATTCTAGTTAACTGCAAACTGGAATTCTATTAAGGTATAAAAATATTCCTAGAACATACATACAATATTTACTAAAATCATGCATAAGATTTTGTTTTGTTTTATTAAAAACCAACAAATCTAAAAGTGAATTTCTAAGTAATTTGTGATATTACCATCATATGGAACTTCATTCTACTGTGCTTGGACACAAGGCTATGCCCCTAAGGTTTATTATTTTTGAAAAATCTATTCCTAGAAATGTTTCAGCTACAAAGATGCTGGATGAGGCAATAAAGTATAACAGTTTATATGATAATAAAGTAAAGCATTTAATGAGTCATAGGCAAATAAAATCCTTTTCTTTTATGAACAAATTAAATAATTAATCTCCCGCTTATTTTCTGTTGACCCAAGAAACATTGTATGTGCATATGTGTGTCTATTAACAGGAGAGACAGAGGACACTTTTACAAAATCATCTCTCTCAGGATCATATGCCGGAATTTGCATTCAATTGATTGGACAGCTGATATGTAGATTATTCCATAATAAATAAACATGGTCTCAAAAAGATAAAAAATTAACCAATAAAATTACTCTTTAAGCATCAATATTTTAAGATAAAATTCACTTTACATTTTTACTTGACCATTACCGAGTCATTCTTTAAAAAAAAGCATTATATATTAAAATATTACAGAGACTGCTTACCTTGAAAATGCCAACCCAATCTTTTTGGTGAGGGTGTATATAGGGAGTCAGAGTATAATGGCATTCAAGATACACATTAGGAAGATAACTTTTTGCTACATTTTGAAAGATAACATGTGCAAAATTTGAAGTCTGGAGGGTGCTGTTTGAAGATGAAGCCTCTTGAAAAGATGACATAATTGCTCTGTAAAAAAAATGTAACTGTTTAATTAAGTGCAATAACATTTGAATGACAACGTATAGATTAAAAAATATTTAAAATATTTACAGGATTCCATCTGCTTCAATTTTAAAATCCAGACAGGAGGTCATTTTATATAATATTTACTAATTTGTTGGCATTACATGCATCGCATGCTGATACATTGAATATGTGTTACATATTTATCCTATATATCTATAAACTCCAAATGGAGAACACTGTCTAATACAGTGTCTAATAACCCTAACAACAAACAAACAAACAACCACTTTTTCCCAAAAAAACCACCCAGTGAGATGGGCTAATAGAGAATGACTGGGCAAAGTTACTCAGCCAGATTCCATGCCTATGACAGGACATAGCCTCCACTTTTCAAGGCCCACACCGTGACCACTATACCAAACTGTCTCTGCAGTATATATTATACAGAGAGTATATAAAGAAAACACTCTCTTCTATTACTCTCCTCATCATCAGATGCAAGAGATGCAATAACGGAATGCCGTAAAGGAAACACATCTGAAAACAACAATGAACTCACAGTGACAGGTATGCCAATTAGAGAAACATCAGAACATGGGAAAAACTGAATTCATCCAGACTCTCTATCCTAATTCTTTATGAACTATTCTTTTTTAAGAAATCCTATCTTGGCTCTGCATAAAGCAGAAAATCTTCTTATGTCTGGCTTTACACTTCTGAATATGCCCTTCAGTTTTATTTGTCCTGAATTAAAGTTTTACATCTGTTGAACATGAAAGAGATTATAAGGGGTAGTTCCAGTTGTATCACATCTCAAATTCCTTTTCTCCCAGGTTCCATGGCATATGAGGAGCATGTAAAGTTTAAATAAAATCTAACAAATACCACATATATAAAAATGTAGGGCAAGCAACTATAAGCCAACTATTATATTAATCTATCAACCTTGACTGATCTTGAAATAAGTATGGTTAGATCTGGTTAGTATTTGCACCAGGGACTACCAGGAAATCTCAGAGTTCTAAATCAAATGACAAGTAAAAAACTAAAATAATTCCAGAAAATAACAGAAGCAATTCATTGCCATAAAAATATATGGATCCCATTCACAGCATAATCATCAGCTGAATTTGACTTGAAGAAATCTTTCTCCTTGCCTGCATTTCTAAACATTGGAAATCTGGCCAAAAAAAAAACTTTCAAAAGGAAAACTATAATCTGCTGAATTAAAATTATTTTAATTAAACTTAATTAAAGATAAATTAAATTAAATCATAGTCCTCTATGATTGAGTTCTTTAACAATTAAAATATTAGCACAAAAACTGTAATTCTAATAAAAGGGAGACATATATTCACCTCTATTCATGAATTCTAATACAATTTAATGACTGCATTTTTAATTATTCAAAAACTGTATAAGAACTGGTTTCAAACTTCATTTTTCATTTTCATTTTTTTTACCTATTTATTTCCTTTGCAAAGAAATACATGCCCAATATTTGCGAACCATTGTGATGCGTTCTAATATTTCATACCTTTGATGAAATGACTCCATAAAACTTTTTGAAATAATGTGTTTGTTACATACTTACAAAAGAGAATATTTGCAGTTTAGGATTGAAATAAGAGATCCTTTGTATTCTCTTGAGTTTGATTGTTTTCTTGCAAACAATTCAATAATCAAACTAGGTAATATCATCAGTGCTATGGTAGTATGAAGTGGGATCTGCTCTTATTTTATATTATAGTCTATTGACTTAACGGTCAGTAACCCTTATTGCCAATTACTTGTTAAAAGAAAATCTAGGACAGGATGTTACATGTGTAGCTTGTGAGCATTATTTTCTTGATTATTAGAAGTCTAGCCACCCCAAGTTTCAGGATGGAAAATATTAGCCATTACTTTGCATTCTGGATTGAGTTGTTAAAGCCTTGGGAAATCTTAAAATTTCTAAATTTACTTCTCAGAATTAGTTACATCACTACTCGCTATGCAGGCCTTATACCAAACAGTGCCTCCAACTTAAAATATCTGAATTTTAGAAGACTTGTTAAATACATATAAAAATGTGAAATTTTCATTAGTAAAATTTTGCTAAATTTCTCTGGTTTAGTAAAAATTTGAAACATGCTGATATACTATCACATTTATATAAAGCAACTACAAAATTATAATTTTATCCTTGAGTCATTCTTTATGGATAAACATGGAGAACATTATAAAGGATAAAATTATTAAACATTTTGAAATGTACAGAGAATCAATGTCTAGTTTAAACAACATATCATTCTTCAAAAATTCTAGTAAACATAATGACAGAATGATGAATACATGTATGTGATTATGTTCTTGCACTTGAATTTTTTTAACAAAATCCCAAACAAAGTTAGCATTTACAGAATGACATTGAATGTTATCACTAGACATTTGTTAAAGAATAATTAGAAACAAATAATGCAATACAGCCAAGAATCTCAGTTGCTGTTATTGAACTTAGTGGTGGATTTGTTACAATTATAAAATGGTCCCTTTTTAATCAAAATAATAAACATGTAAATACATTGTAAAATGTTCAAAACATGTTCAATTAAATAATTGACATAACTGGCTGTCAGAATATGTGGTTGTGTAATTTAAATAGGCTTAAGAAAAAGTGAAAAAATTATGGAATCTAGATCTATCGATAGTAGTTAACCATATTATGAGAACTGTGCTCAGAGAAAATATATTCTGAATACCAGTGGTAGGGATAAGATACAACAGTGGAAGAACGTATTATGAAATTAGTTTTCTGGAACACATAGTTTTAATATTTTTATTGTTTTACAGATTATTTCCAGAGTCTTTTGACTGGAACATAAATTGCATGAAACAAATAATGAAAATTACTTATCACAAATTCAGTTATACAGAACATATGTATAGCATCTAAAGTAATTATCAATGAACAAATTAAAGACTTGTACTTGACTGAGACATTGACAGAAAACCTGCTACCTCATTTCTAATGTGACAACTAAACCAGTGGGTAGTGGGCAGGCAAGTAAATTTTGGTGGTCTGCAGAGAAATGTCACTCCCAAAGCAATTAATCGAGGCTGCACAGGAACACAAAGCTGCGTCGCCAACATGGCCTGCAGGAACACAAGGCTTGCAAAGAACATGAGGTAGTGAGGGGAGGGAGGAAAGGGTGGAGGGAGGAACTTGCCCCACTCACACCATGCACTTGGCCTGGTCACCAGGTTCCTTCTTTCTGCTTCTTTCTTCTTCTGCTTTTGGTTGCATGCAAGGAAAGCAACAAAAGTCTTTCTTTCCTCCAAACTCTGCCAGAAATGAATCTTTGGGACCCTGCAAGGCATCCTGCTCCAAGAGGCTGTGCTGGTGTGACAAGTCTCACAAAGACTCATTTCTGGCAGAGTTTGGGGGGAGAGAAAGAAAAACTTCTGCTGCTTTCCTTGCATGAAGCCAAAAGTCTCTCTCTTCCCCTGAGAATGGAGCTGGAGACAGTTTCCTGTGATCCCAAATAAAGAATGATTGATTGGTAAGAAAACAGGGTGGGGAATTTTTCTGCAGACTTTTTCTGAGATTTTCCCAGGATCTCTGATCTGCGGGATTTAAAAATTACGACTTTGGTGGTCCCTGAAGTTCAAAAAGTTGGTGACCCCTGATCTAAACTATCAAAAATAGTTACAAAATTTCAGGAAATTTCAGATATACCATAGCAGTCTATTCTATTGATAAGGTTTGCAAAGCTCAGACAAATTAGCTTCAACTGTATTATTGTTCTGGTACCAATATTGTCATGGTAAGAATATCCTTGCCTGCATTTCTGAAATACTGGGAGTTACTAGTGTCTCAGCTGTTTAAGAGACATTAATAACTTCCAATAAAATTATGTGCACATTATTACCAGATATACATTTTGGGAAATTCTGTAATGTTTTTCTCCAGACTACACCAAGCCATTCTAAAGAACAGTGCACATATTACAAACCACAGAAGAACTGCATGGATCAAATTTCCACATTACCAACAACACATTAACACATTGCATAATACTTACTACTTTGTTCTCATCTGCAACCATTCAGCTCTACAAACAATTTGTATTTTTAAACCATTGGCACTGAAACACATGTCCACCAACCTATTCATAACTTAACAGTAATATTTCTTCAGTTCCCATGCCTAAGACCTTTCTTGTACCCAAGACATATTCACCAATACAGATGTACCAACAATCAGGTACTTTCTTATTCATTTGATGCATGACCTTCAAACATTCCTTTGCACTGTAGCATTTTTTCTGGAAACATAAATAAAACATATTGTAATTGATCTCAGGGGCTAGGCTAATTGGTATATCCCACATATGAACTAAATCAAACCCATTTTTACAACTATGCAATAGCCATATTAAACATAATTTACATTAAGAAATCCTAACAAACTAGTATTATTAAACATTAGATCTGTGAACAAAAGAGACAAAGTGCACATGGGCATGACACAGCATATGTCAGTCATTCCTTAAACAAGCTGTGCTTTTCCCTGGACTGAGCATTCAGGAATCCAAATTAAATCCAGATTTTTACACATCCACAATACACACAATTGCTGTAAATCCCATAATGAGATGAATGCACATTTCTATTCCAACATATCTCATTTATCCCACTGCAACCACTGATCACTCTTTTGTCTTTCAGATCATTTCACACTATGATGCCTTGCTTTCTTAAGCTTATTCAGCAGCAACAGTTTATTTTCTGCTGCACTGAAAAGCAACCAAAGTCTGGTCTTAATCTACTCATTCCTGGTAATATAGTCCCTCAAATTAGACCCCTGCAGCACATCAAGTGCTAGTGTTCCTGAAAGAAGATTCAGCTAAACTGAAAACTTTCTTAGCAGTGTATTTTCCAATGTGATACAAGGTATCATCTGTTTACAATGACACTCGACTTTTTGTACGTTAAATAACCCAGTGTCTCAAAATAAGAAATTGGTCTCTCCACTGATATTGAAAGACACAACATTGTATTTAATGAAAATATATTGTTGGTAATCTTTTAATTTTGCTTTCTATTCACCTTTATTATTTTTGCAATTAACTCACGGCATTGAACATATTCCTACCAATAATTTTAAGGAAATGATATAAAAATTAAAATATTAAAATACCTCACCAATGTTGTTCTCTTAAATGATTATTGCTATTATTGACTGGCCTCAGATTGTATTTCTGCATATTAATCTTAGCATTAAACTAGTGAGTGACTTTGCATTCTGGTCTATTAATTACAGTTATCGTTCTTATTTTCTCTTACATATCAAGACAATGCAATAATCAACATATTCTAAAAGAGTAGGTTATAATGAAATCTTACATTCCAATTTTGTTTAATAAAGAATTCCAAAATACCCATTAGAGTTTAATGAAAGGAAAAACAAACAAGGTAGGTTTCTTGCTTTCCTTTTATCAAGAGGCTCTTTTATTATAAAGTGCATTATAACACTTTTAATATTTAACCCAAAACCAATATCTATTTTTGTTTTATGTTTTCATTGAAACCACTTTCTTCTCCTCATATCCTTCGCTAAAGCAAGTGCCTAACAGAAAGCAATTCTGCAATGTAATTAATTTTGCAAGGTCTTCTTCTATTACTTTTAGACTGGAAGAAGAAGCTAACAATAGGCTTCAGCAGGAAACATATTGTATTTTTATTCTTTAGAGTGCTATCTTGGCATTTTGCCTAAAAATGACTTTGGCAACCATGTAAAAATTGAAGATTACATTAGAAACTATAATGGATTGAAATATTCTTCATATTAAGGGCTACATTTCTATTTCAAGGTCTGATATGAAATGCTGGTTTAGGGCTTAGCAATGTAATCTTATAATTTACTCAGAAATAAGTACATTAACAAGTTATTTCCAGGTAAGATTTAGAATTGCAACATGAATTATAAATGGCTTGAGTTCATAGTATCGGAACACTGGATACTGAGAAATGTTATTTCTGAAACTATACATATTCTGTGTTGCTGTTATTGTGTTATTTAAAATTTATTTATAAATATGTACTTCTTTATCTCTCCCCTTAAACTCTATGACTAGCTGTCTTTCATTTATTAATCAATACTTTGCATTATTCTATCTTCCTTTAATCAGGCAAATAAAAACCATAATCAAGCAACTCCTTTTTCTAATATTATATAGATTTTCTGATTTTTTTCATATTAAAATCACTTTCATAAATGTGATTAGGAGATAATAAGTTTCTAACTATGTATTTTGGTCCACTGTTCAGTAACAGAATTTGTAACTCTATTCATCCACATTCAGAAATCCTTTACAATATGTTTAACATAATTGAGGTGGTCAATGAGGCATCTATGGAGAACTCTCTCTGATGTTCATCAAATTCTGCCCTTATGTAACTTTTAATTTTATATTTTTTACTCATAATAAGTTAAGCAAAAATAGCCTTTAATATTTTTATTTATAAGAACATTGGTATTCAGAAATTTCAAAGTAACCTTAGAAAATAATAAAGGATTGCAATCAACATTATGTTGGAAACTATATCCATCAAGAAAAAAAAGGATAAACTAAAAATAATAGAGGTGCTTCAAGAGAGGTCGTAAAGATGAATTCAAGAGCATACCCCTTGATAAATAAGTTTTTAATAGACTGTACTCATCAGGCCTTGGTGATTAGCAAGTGCTTATCTAAATAACTGGTGCACATAAATTACAATTCTACCTGTCTATTAAGATTTATGATTTATTACAGACATGGTCTTCAAAAAATGTAGCATGACCAGCAATAACTACTTTTTATACATTCTATATACAGAAATAATAGTTTCCCATATATTACTATCGCTCCAGTAACTAGAGCTTTAAATTATTTATGAAATGCATATTATACACATGCTCAATCTTACTAGGGCCTACATAGCATGTAAAAAAACCTTGCATATATAACACCAAGTTTTGTTTTCCATTAGAAACTGCAATACTGCAGAGAAAAATTCCAGTCTGGTTGAAAATTAACAAACTTGATATATTTTTACATTTATTACAGTTAATGACTATATGAGAACTGTATAATAAAACTAATTCCAATGACAAATAATTGATGTCCATGCAATGATCATTTACAAATCACATGATTCTTGTTTGCTGTGATTATCTTTTATCTGTTGTTTATCAAAAGGTTTGTGTGGATTTTGCCATCAGCAGCCAAAACAGGCTGCGGTGAAGAATAAAACCTATGTCTTTAAGGTATTATATACAATTAGCAGGTTTGAAAGGTGAAGCTGAACTTCAGACAAAATATGATAATTGCACTGGTTTTGTTATTGCTTGCTCCAAACAAGTGTGATGAATCGCTTTAAAAATCCGTTTTGCCCTTTCTCCCACTCCCAAGTAAACTCAGCCGTGGTCACATAGTACAATGCCCAAACAAATAAACCATGATATGATTAAACAAGACGGAATGGCTATCTGGTTTAGCCGATCCTTCCCCAGTGCAGGCCGAAATACAAACCGTCTCGTTCTCAGGAACGGATTCTGAGGCGATTCCAAACTAGGAGCAGAGGAAGAGGTGCCTACTTGCCGAGTGCTTTCGCCACTCCACGCGACCTAAAGAGATGATTAATCCGCAAATCCACACACAAATTTCCTTCACCTTTCTTCGATTTAACCTCTCCAAGCCAGCGCTCCGTTTCAAAACCCCTAAATTACGCAGTTTACGTAATTCCTCACCAGTCCAGATTAGCTTGATCCACCCACTTTTACTCCAAGTTTAGTTCGGGATCCGGTTTCCTTCCATCCTCACGACCTTTCCCACCACCCCTCCCCACGCGTATTGTCGGCCAACGACTCAATACCTAAGCTTCACCTCTAAATCCCCTCCGCGGGCCGATTGTTTATATTCACGGCCTTCCGCCCAGCTTCCCTTCACTGCGATGGGAGCGTTAGCGTATTACCTACCACACGCGATCGGCGCGATCCAGATAGCACCATCAAACCTCTACAACCTACCTTCCGATCAACACAGGTTAAGAAAGAGACCGGAGAGGCCTCTTAGCCAGGAAGACTTCGGAGAGTTTAGTATCTGCACCACCCCATAGCCGCCATTATGCCTTACAGACAGGAGTCACTTCCGCTTCTTCTCCAGATTCAATGTGCGTAAAAGGGCCGCAGTGGCTCCGCCTATCTGGACATTCCGACTTTGACGTTTCGAATCGAAATGGAATCTGCTCGTTGCGTATTTTTAGACAAGATCTGTAGTCCCTGCTGTGACGTGTTCATCCAGAGGTCATGAAGCCCGAAGAAGCTTTGGAAAATGTCACTATAACTAGGAATAATAAAGCAAAACACCAAATAGGGCCACATCCTTAATAGATGTATGTATATATATATATACCCGAATTGTTATTCAGATAATTATTTTTTTTGGAAACGAGAAAGTCCAGAATTGCGTGAAAGGGTAAATAAAGACCTTGTATTATGAAACAAAGTAACTGGGAGCATTTAAAACACAATTAAAAAATCATACTACCCTTGTTAATAATTGAAGGTTGACTATTAAACAGGGGAGGAATAGTTTACTCGCATTTTTTCCAGTGTCTCTCGTGGGTATTTGAAATATTTTATATTTTAACAATGCAAAACTATCTGTTCCATTGTACAGTTTGGATTGAAACTATGGCTTGTGTTTTGTTCGGAAAAACACGAGGTAGACCGGGTTCCAACAAATAAAGTCTTTATTTCAAGGAGTCAGTAAAAG
>BHFT01040054.1:9272-39811 GCA_004320025.1 Laticauda laticaudata
GGGGGGGGGGGGGGGGGGAGTGAAAGAGAGATTAGCCTCGAATCCCAAGTTAGTAACAAGTGAACTAATCTAACTCTTCTTGAATGCCACTGATCTTTATCTAGCTTTAACCAGGTACTGGCTGTTAGTTGAGATACCAATAAATCAACTTAATTGAACCTTTGCATGTGGACTTGGTCTTTTGTGCCTGAAGTTCTAAGTAACATTTGTAAAATGAAATTTCACAGCACCACACCGATGAATGATGTCAGTTCTACCTATAGTTATTAAGCAAATCACCTTAATCTATATATTTATTTTTTGTACAGCTCAATGGAATGTATATAATAATGCTCCCACATTATATTTCCCCATAACAACTTGTGAGATGGATTGGGCCCAAAGGCATTCAGTAGCTTTCATGTATAAGGGATGATTAGTCCAACGCTTAAAACTACTATGCCTAATGGGTTCTACTGGACCAGTAAGACTGCAACAGGCATACCAGTCAAATCTAGACAAAGGACACTCTAATTATGACCTCTCACCCAAGGAGTCCACAACCAATGATGGTGGAAGAAATGTGAGCTGATATATTCCTAGGTGGAAGAATATTATTAGTCTATCCAAGTGCTTTCTACTCTATTACCTTGGAGTTAATAGGGCCCTAAACCTTCTGACCAGGCAAGCCAGTTCTGATGGTTTCCACCTTTGACCATCCTTTATTCTTGACTCACATAGTATAGAAAGAAAGCCATTAGTCTGCATACCAAGAGACAGAGGAAAAAAAATAGGCCATCCACCTGCCCAGAAGATTACTCTAAATATAACTTTCTCTTAGTGCTTAAGCATAAGAGAGAGAGGATGCAAGGCCTCACTTATGAACTCACTATATATTTTGAAGGCCATTTTTCTTTTCACTGCAACAGTGGAATAATTAGAAGGATGGTGGAAAAGGCATATTTCTTTTCCCTATCAGAGAATCAAGCATATTCATTGTATATAAGTTCAATTAAATGATTTAAATAATTGCATTCAAGTATCTTTTACTGTTATTTCCCAGGAAAGAAAATGGGAATTAAAGTCAAATCAGTTTTCTCTATGGCTCTATTAGTCCCATATGGGACTATATGCTATAGTTTCCCAGATGCATTCACCAGATGCTATAGTTTCCCACTATTAATTAAGATACAGGATAATTAGACTGATCTAGATTTTTCTGATAGGAAAAGTTCATATAACAAAATATTTGCCATGAGATAGAATCAAAACAGAAGAAATGATGGTATATTCTGTTTCAAGCTAAAATGCAAATGCTGGCATAGAAAAAGATTACAAATAATTAGACGATATTATTAAAGTAACTTTAATAATATAGGTTAATGAAGTCACATAAAACATAAGATGTCAAATGAAAGCTAGGTACAAATCTCAGAATAGGCAAAATATACAATGTATTCAAAAGTGGTAACATATTATCAAATATTATTCAAAATACTACTCGGACCCACTATATGTTAAAATAAAACATTAATCTCCCACACAAAACAAAAACATCGAGATCTTCCTAAGAAATTTGGTTTGCAACATAGTGGTCTTTTTAGTAGTGTCCCTCTTTTCAAAGGGAAATAAGCCCCTACATTCATAAATGTATGCTGAAGTTGTAGTTGTTCTTATTACATTATTGTAGTTCCATTATTTTTGTTATGGACTATTATTTTATTGTAGATTGTTTTCACTGATGCTTTAATGGAAGACTATTTTTAACCTTTTGCTGGAGGAAGACTTGTCTAAATATTACCTTTGCAGCTTTCATGATTAAATTCATAGTAATCATAACAAAGAAACTGGGTCATTTTATAACTTTACTCCAACAAAATTATCCTGCCCTCCTAGCAGTTCCAAAGCATGCAAATGTAAGTAGATAATTAGGTGCCACTTTCGTGGGAAGGTAAGTGTTCTTCTGCCTTTGGTATATAGCCATGCTGACCACATGACCACCAAAAACAAAAACAGCATTTTGCTGGCTCGTTCAGCCAAAAAATGGAGACGAACACTGTGCCCTTCTGAAGTCAGACACTTCTGGATAGGGAAACCTTAACCTTTACTTGAGAAAAGATCACACGTATTAAAAATCTGTATAATATTTTGGTAAAAATTGATAAATTTTTCTGGATTAATACACCCCCCCCCCGGAGAAACCAAATTGGTTATAAACAGTGCTTGAATTGTTCAGTACTTCTCTTTTATTACAATGGGAGGGAATAGTATCCACCATAATGTTCAGTTTCTTATACAGTGAAGTTGTACTTAAAATTATAAAACTAAGCTATAACACTTAAGGTCTGCAAAGAGCAAGAGGTGTGTTTTATTCTTCATTAAAACAAAGAAATAGGATTAAAGAAGAAGAAGTGTTCATCTCAAAAAGCATTCTAGGCTCACTTAGAGCATCTTGCTGTAATAAAGGCAGTATCTTAGGTCTTTTCCGCACTGCAACCTTGAATGATCGAGTCAACACGGCACGAACACTGCACTATGCATAGAATTCAAAAGAGCTGCTGCTCTGGGATAGGAGCTGTTTTTAAGCCTATTTGTGCTTTACTATTCTGTACCGTCTGCCAGATGGTAATATTTCAAAAAAGGGTGCCCAGGATGAGATGGATATTTGAGAATATTTTGATAATATTTCTTAAGGCAGCGCTAGCTATGAAGCTCTTCCAGGGAAGGAACCGTTTTCCCCAGTCGGCTCCCGGCGCCTCAAGGCCGCCAATCGCCGAAGTAAAAAGAGAAGCCACTCGTTGCGGTGGATCCTCTCCCTCCTTCCTCCAGCAATGCTTTGGGGGTTTGGGTCTTGTTTTTTTCTCCGATAGGCAAAACGGCTCCACGTCGCGTTTCTGTTCTTCCCTCGGGCACAACGGAGAAGGACGGCTGACCAACAATGATCTTTCACCCACCCACCCCATTTCGAAACGCTGCGTCGGCAACACGTACCTCAGTGTATATATCAATCCAATCGACCCCACCCCCCCAAAAAAGGCGGGAAAAGGGGCCGAATGGACGCACGCAGTAGCGGCCTCGAATTTCTCCCCCGAGCCCGATCGCCAGCCTCCCTGAGGGGGAAGAAGGACGCGTCCTGGTTACCATGGTAGCGGGGCGGCGCTTCGGGCCGGCGGGCGGGACTACGGAACGTTCCGCCCAGGGCAGGCCGGTCCTTCTGTTTCGGCGCTGCGTGGGGTTCTCCCCGGGACCGTCTTCGGAGAAGGTGGTCGCCGAAGTTACCTCAAAGGGATGGAGCTACTGCTTGGAGCTGTTGTCTCAGCGTCGCGAGCCATGCCCGTGTGCTTGCTTCAGTTACTTCAGTCATTAACAATGAACAGCGTTTATTTATCACCAGCGTATATTAATTACTATGCGTTTTGTTACGTGTTTATGTTGTTACGTTTAATTCTTAGTGATCGTCAAAGTCAGGCATGAATGGCATAGAAATCTAGTAAAATAAATAACATTTATATATCAGTCCTTTACTGATTCTCATACAGATGTTGTGTACTCTCAGCAACCAGATATTTTTCTCCAGGATAATCGGCTCCTATCTTGCTGCTTCAGATCTTTCAACAGTGCCCCCATTGCCACTGTTACTGACTCCATCACACTTTTGAACTGGCTGTTGTCCTCTTCGTAACTTTCCCTCTTTCCCAGAGCTGGAGCCTTTACTAGAGAGTTGGATCTTCATAATGTGTCTAAAGTAAGATAAATTGACCCTGGTCACTTGGATCTAGTGTGAAAAATTCCGATTCTGATTTGTTCGATGATTCATCAGTCTGTTTTCTTGGCAGTCCATGGTATTCTCAAGAGTCTTTTCCAGCACCAAAGTTCAAAAATGCAATTATTTTCCTATCCTGTTTTGTCAAAGTCCTATTTTCATTTCCTTAGAAATGAAGGAATATTATAGACTGCACATGGGTGCAACAAGATCCAGAGATGCTCTGAACAAGTGGTGGATTCTGCTCTTTGCGATTGTGGTGACATGCAAAAAACATCACATATGTATACTTGTCCTTTGTGTCCTGATCAGTGTACACTTAAGGACCTCATGGCAGTGTGACAGAATGCAATTAACATTGCTAGTGTCTGGGCAAAATCTCTTTAACTTGTACACTTGTATGCATTTTAAGTTTGTATTTAAAATTTTATGCTGTATAGTGTGCCTTATTTTAATTGTGATGCTTCTGACACGAATGAAGTAGCATATCCTATATCAAACTAATTGCAATCAACTGTTATTATTTGATATGTGTACCAGTGGTGGCATTCAATTTTTTTTACTAATGGTTCCGTGGTCTTGGCTTGGTGGGCATGGCAGGAGAAGGATACTGCAAAATCACATTCCCTCCCCACCCCATTAACCTGCTTTCCAGCTCTGTTCTCCTGTGCAAAAAAGAAGACTTAGCTGACCAGCTGGGATTCGGGGGTAGGGCCACTCAGATGGCATTTGTCGTTTCTCTGAACTACTCAAAATTTACACTACTGGTTCTCCAGAACTGTCAGGACCTGCTGAATACCACCTCTGATGTGTAATATATTTTGAATCATTTTTATGACTTTTTAATCTAAATGAAAGGAAGCTCATTTGTTAAAAGTAATATTTGTTGGAGTCCTGGTTTGCAGAGCTAAATACTATCAATTTCAACAATTTCCTTAAATTTCCATAAAACAGATTGCTAGTTTAGCAGTGCCACTTATCACATGTGCATGGCTTCAAGTCAGTTTTGACTCTTAAGCAGACAGATCCAAGAAGTTTTCTTGTAAACATTTTCAGAAGTGGCTTGCCACTTCCTTTTTCCTGAGCCTAAAGTCACCCAGCTGTCTTTTCTGCCTAAGGCAGAATTACAATTCATGTTCACCTGACTTATAGCCCAGTCCCTGTAACTGCTTAATGCCTCCAAAATCTCTAACAGCTGTGTAACTTCAAAAACACAAATAGAAGGGTTTCCTATGTTTCACAGAGATGGTTAGTGCAAATGAAGCAGCTCTCTTTGAAGAAAGCAAGCAACCAGCAAAATGAATAGCTGTGTGAACTCCTAAACAGGCAGATAACAGGAAGGCTTTCAAAGCAGCTAGGGAAGTCTTGCAAACAGCATAGGACTTCATGGATTCATTAAAGAGAAAGGCTTTTGTTCACTCTTAAATGCTTTATAAAAAATTTCAGATACTTAGTCTGCATCATTCTTTTTTTTAACGACCACATTAAACGACCACCTTGTGGGGTGGAGTCTGGGCAACTGAATAGAGCTTAATTTAAGTTTAGTGGCTGTTCTGACCCAAGCCTTGTTCAACTCAAATAAACACAACGTATATATAAAAGCAAACCTTTTTAATGTGTCTCTGTGAATTCTGTTCATTCACAACAAAGAGTCATTAAACTAATTGTCCCAAATAAGAACAAGTCCTTTCAAGGTTGTGAAAGGCTGCCAAGAACACAAGATTAATTGCAGGGAAATATCCCAAACCAAAAGTCTCAGAAAACAAACCAAAATAGACAGGACTTCCACAAGAACTTGGAGTTGAAAGAACTACTTTGCTTCCTACAAAGAACCCTGAGGACTGGCTTTTATCCCTTATGGGAGGGGCCATCACCTTGCAGCCTTACTCCCAAGTCGCCCATGCTGCTGCAACTGCTTTTTTCTTCAAGCAGCCCTGAGCTTACATGCAATGGGCACAGGATCCTTGGGGTCCTTTGCATCACTGCTGTCAGACTCCACAAGCTCCGAAGGCAGCATCTCACTCTCTGATAGTCCTGGCCTCATCCCTGCATCACATGCAGGGCCCTTTGCTGTCAGAGACCTCAGCCGTCCGCACCTGCTGCCAGCGAACCACAACAATGGCCGGATGCCCTTCCTGTTGCCAATGTGGAGTTTTATTCAGCAGATATATTCTCAGTGTGCCCAGAGAGAGAAATATCTGCCTCAACTTAGGATCAAACTCCCAGCCTCCTGATTGTGAGGCAAGAGCCCTACACCTCACCTCTAGGCCACCACACTTACTCTGCATAGCTCTACCAAATACCCCAGATAACAGGTTCTCAAACTGTCTACCAGACATTATACACAACATTAGTAACCTCACATAATTTGGGAATAAAATTTTATAAATATTAAAATATTGAAAAATAGGGAAAAAGATCCAATCTTCCAGCAACGTTTCAGATCAACATTCTACTTAGCTTACAACAATGTAATAGTTGCTGGAATCTATCTATGCTAGACTCTGATTAGATTCTTGATCAGTATGTTTGCTTTAGGAATAAGCAAACACACTGATCAAGAATCTAATGTGGTCAAGTATTTGATATATGATTATTGAACATTATAGTCTATAAATCCAATATTTTGAGTGCACAATGAACACACACACACACACACTACATTGTATGCTTTGTTAATAAAAGTTATTTTAAAATATTTTGACTGTTGGAATACAGTGTATAATAGAAACTAAATATTTTTTTAAAAAATAAGTTCATTTATGTCCATATAACTTAAAATAATCGGATTAAATGTGGGGATTCTGTGGAGAGAAAAATGATACTATAATACTAGCACGGACAATGTGCAAAATCCACAGGGATTTTCAACAATTCTGTTGCCGATGCTGTTTCTTTGACATCTAAAATACTGGATTTGTATAGAAAATAAGCATCTAAACTGAAATGTACATTGTTCTTTTTATCACATGGGAGATTTTTCCCCTCTTGGAAACATAAATGTAATTTTGTTTATGGATTATTGTGTAAAATATACATGCCTTTTTTTGAACTAAGTTATAATATATAGAAGTCTGTGTAAGGAAGTATAAACATCCTTACAATTGAACATTGTTCTAAGTGAACTCATCAAATGAAACAAGCAAAATGTTAAAAAGTTTCAGTATTTACACAGTTACTTACCAAGCACATCTAAATTAGATTAAAAGTAACCAAAATATATTCACAATCTCCAAGGCATGTCACAACTTTTGAGCACCTCTAACGTTTGGAAATTGTAAGTTGAAAAGTTTGACACACTCTAGAAATCATACAAGGTATGTTTTATTTTAATTATTTATTCTTCTATGCAGAACAAACATCATAAAGTTGCTATTATTTTTTCTAAAAAATGAGGAAGATACTATTTTCTTTGAATTGCTGATATGGTTAAAGTAGAATTTGTCTTAAGCAATTTATAAATAAGCAGTTTTCAATGTCTGAATTCATTTATATTCTGGTTTCTGTCCTACTTTACATCTATATACACATACAGTATGTGTGCCTATAATACATATATCTGCTGCTAAACTTCAGTTTATTTCAATTTTAGATCATGAGATGATTTGTTTTAACAGTAGTATAACTTACATTACTTACAGAAAGACTGTGAGGAAAAACTGAAACAAACAAGAAATATAATAATTTACAAATGAACAGTAACTATAAACTTATATTCTCCGCCAAAATGTTCTTCCCTTCTTCAGCATAAAGAACCAGAGGTTTTGTCTGCCTTAGGCAAGGAAGTTGGAAGGGCTGCTCCAAGAATTAATGAACAAAAATGGCAAGATAGGCCAAAGTGCTTTTATTGTATATATTTGCAACGGGTGTTTACTTTGTTTTCATGATAAAGCCACAATAAATGCAAAGTAATTTGAATAAATGTTTTCCAAGCCCTGACCTATAACAGCTATATATTTTTCAAATTTTAAAAAACTGGGGCTTTAAAAAGGAATAGAGTGTTATTATTAATGATACCTATGTTTATATAAAGAATATAAAATAACATTTTGCTTTGTTTTGTTTAGGACAAAGTTCCCTTAGGAATACTATGCAAAGAATTACCGGTACATATGAAAAGTGGATGAAATTTTATAGTAAGTCTTTTGTGCCATCCTAATTCACAAAGCCTTTTCCAGCAAAAGGTTTAAAAATATGCATCCAAATAACAAAGAAATAACAAGAATGAAGATAATGGTTTTTTTTTTTTTGTATGAAAGGATGAATCAAACTATACTTCAGTAGGGGACTGCTCTCTCCATAGCCAAAATCCTTCAGAAAAATCAAGTCTTCATAGCTTTCAACAATCTTAATAGGTATCTCCAGGTGTACATAAATGTGAGACTTGGGAGTGGCGTCATGAAAGTAGGTTCATATACAGCAGCAGTGGGATCCTACCTGTTCCTCTACTGGTTTGGTGATCGCGCACGCATGTATGTGTACCTAACGCACGTGCGCAGCTTTCACCACACCAGCTGAGGCCTGCAGCGCCAATCAGCTGAGAGGATAAAGAAGAGAAAAACGCAGGGTTGGGTGGAAGGGCTGATCCTGTGTTTTTCTCTTCTTTCTCCTCTCAGCTGATTTTCCAGATTTTTTTCCCTTCTCAGCTGATCATCGAAGGCTTTTTTTTACTACCAGTTCAATTGAACCGGTAACATACCACCACTGATATACAGTATCTCTGTAGTTCAAGGGTCTCCAACCTTGGCAACTTTAAGACCTATGGACTTCAGCTCCCAGAATTCTGCAAATTGAAGTCCACAAGTCTTAAAGTTGCCAAGGTTGGAGACCCCCGCTGCAGATTACACTGTTTTAAGGAAAGGACCCAAAGAGAATGCACTCTTCAGATCTTATTGGATAAGCAAAAACTAGTTGGAGTAGACTTCCCTGAAGATATTCAGGTCTCCTGTGATGTAAGGCAACCAGAAAATAATGGCTACCAGTGAAGTTCCAGAAGCAAAGGTGTTACATTAAAATACCTAGTAGCATCATTCTATAGGAATGCTGTATTCTGAAATGAGTGAATTTTCCAAGTGGTTTTCAAAGGCAGCTGCACAGACTCTGCATTGCAATAGTCTAAATTATAACTAAGTTGAGAATGACTGAAAGTAGGGCTTTTTAGTTCAAGTAAAGATGCTAAGATCTAATTGTTTGAAAATCCTCTCAGGTGCAGCTATAAGGACTAGAACTAGAAATAGACAAGGACAAGAACTAGAATTGAATTTACTGGCTTTGAAACCTTTTTCAAAGAAAAAAAAGAAAAGCCTACTTCTTTTTCTTTCTCCTCTTCACATGGAGCAGACAAGGACAGATTGTTCTTTCCAGAACTATCAACTTCTTATTTGAGGTTTTTCAAATACCTTCCTCCCATTGCTAATCTATGGTACTGTGTGCTAGATGGCTTTCAGCATAAAACCATTTACTTTAAAACAAAGCATCATAAACTAATATTTTAGAAGATAAGATCCACCTGTATGACAATTTCCAAAGAGAGTGAGTATAATGAGAAGAGAGAGTATACAGGATTTCATAAGGGAATTGGAGTGGGTATGAGGTGTTAAATTAAGATCCCTAACCCATTTTTTCTTTTAACGTGTTTGCACTTGGATAACTTAACAGGCTGAGAAGGGAATAAGAAGAAATAAAGGCCTTTCTATTGGTGGTGCCTTAAGAAGCAAAAGTGAAGATATATCTGTAGTCCTTGAAATAGTTGTCAAAGGACTGGAACAGTCAGTGCCACAGTGATGAGAAAAGATGAGAATTAACTAGTTCAAAGAAAGGAGGCTCTGTAACAAAAGCTGACAGGGTAAGCAACTCTCTTTAAAAGTGTTCAAAAATCAAACACAGGAGCAAGCTCGTAGCAGCCAGAAGCAAGAGATGTAGGATGTTGTTGGAAGGCTATAGACTCTACAAACACAGATTTACTTATTTATTTCAGCAACTAATTCAGCAAAGTATTCCACAGTTTGACTAAAATCTAGATAGCATGACAATTCATTGGATACTTCTACAAAGTAGTGTTCACATAATATATCCAAAGTATGACAATTTGAGCCCAGTAATAATTTGTGCCTCAACTCTGGGTTGTTTTGTTCATTGATCAGTTTGTTTGTTTTCTTGGCTACCCATGAAGTATTCTGCTATACCAAGGTTAAAAAGTGATTAGCAATAAAGAATAAGACAGAGAAGTAAAACATAAAGGAAGAAAAATATTAAGAATGAAAAAAAGGTTTAAGAGAATACGCTTTGGAATGTTTGTATTCTTAAAAGACTGGAACCTTAAAATATTACTTTTTGACCAACTATATTAAATTGCAGACCTACATATAATGACATTTTAAAGCTGTGAGATTATACATGTCACTTTTGCTATTTTGCTCATGCTAATCATATTCTTCTAGTATGAATATCTTAGTTTGCCTAATGTTGTAATACTTGTGGGTGAAAAAATATTTATCACTTTTAGTCACATATTTGTTGCTTATATT
The DNA here is from genome assembly GCA_004320025.1 of Laticauda laticaudata. Taxonomy (NCBI): domain Eukaryota; kingdom Metazoa; phylum Chordata; class Lepidosauria; order Squamata; family Elapidae; genus Laticauda; species Laticauda laticaudata. The sequence goes on from BHFT01040054.1 coordinate 19,542, forward strand.
TTAACAGAGGCCATCCTAATATTCTCTATATATCACATGAAAAAGTTGTTTTATTAATTATACTGATTAGCCATGGGGCAAGCATTTAATTAAACCATGAGAGATAAAAAAGTGACAAATTATCCACTCAGGAGGACAAAAGTCTTTATATTTAATAAGTTTAATCCAATAATTGTGCATGTTAAGCTGAATTTTTATTTTAGCAGGATTGAAGACAATCCTGTGGTTTGTGGTTTTTCTGTTACTTGTTTATCAAGTGTTATGCTGTTGCCTTATATTTAATTAGTAAATTATTTGTATTATTTTCCCAATTAGCAAAACCAACCATAGATAAACACTTTGAAAAACCTTCCCTAATTTTTAGAAACTTTTAATAAGCATCAAACAATTTATGAACTGAATGTACAAAAGCTATGGTATTAGATGATCAAAGAAAAATACTATTTTGTTTTACTGAACTTCTATCACTGCTCTTTAAAAATGGAACATAATCTAAGAAGAATTGAGATACATTCATGTTAACAAATATTTGAATATAACCTTTAAATTAACCTTTCAATAATAATAGGTTATGCAACAAAATACTGCACCATGGAATGTTTCCAGATTATTGTGCTTTCTAGAAAATGGTCACCAAGCACCTAATTCTGATCACATGACTGGGAGAATGCTTTATTGGATTTATGCATGAGGAATGGTTGTAACTTTTTCCAGTGCCATTGTAACTTTGAACAGTAACTAAATAAATGATTGTAAGTCATGTACTATCTGTAATAGTAAAGCATTCAAATTCTCAAATAAAGTTCATATACCAATGTTTTTTACTCCCCATTTTGTGTTCATTTCTTGAGAAATGTGTGACAGTTCTTTTCTGGTTTCATTTCGATAGCTATCCTTTCATCTCTGATTCCTCTGGTTGCCTTAAAATGGCAGATTCTTGACTGAATGCAAGAATGATCAAGCTAGGCATTTCTATGTTTAATAGCTTATAATGCCACAACTCTTCCTCCATTTATTTTGTCTATTACAGAATAGTAGAATATATTAGCATTCCAACCAAACTTCAGCCAAGACAGCAAGGTGGCTGAGAGCCCAGCTCCCGCCCCCAAACTGGAGGGAAAGACGCTCCAGTCGACCAGGCCAAGGAGACAGCAGCACAGAGCATAGGAGATGGGGGGTCCTGGACTGAATGGATAGACTGAATAATTCATATACCATTTTCCTACTGTATAAACATTTTATGCAATATCCTCAATGTGGGAAGTATAAAGCACCTATTTTGATTATTCATTTCAACTTCTTTAATTCTCATAACAAAACTTGTAACCAGTTAAGGCCAGACATGCTTGTTAAGCAGTGTGGGGGCTAGGGGTTCTTTAAAAAAAGTTTAACATTTTGTTTTTGAAGAACATGGCAAAATCAGATGGAAATCAATTTTAGCATATTTATAATCAAATAAACAATAAAAACAAAGTAATTCAGCAACAGGCAGAACTGAATACTGAATGTTGGCATGTGCTTCTAATATTGAATTATATTACTTTATACTCAGTTAGCAAATGAAAACAAAATCTTGTGAAGCATCAACATTTATATATTACCAAGATACCAGAAAATAAAATACTCAAGCTGACCGGATAAAAGCTAATAAAAAGAACAAAAGAAACATAAACCGTGCACGAAAAAACTTGGGATTAATGAAAATTTCTAAAACAAAGAGGTTTAACAAGTAAAATATCATAAAGCAGCAATCTCATTTCTTGAGGTAGAAGATTAACATGAGACTTCTCACTTTTTTGTGCTGAATAAAAATAAGAATTAAACCTTATTCTCCTACAATAAAACAGTTGGAAAGAATTATTGCTTTTATTGACAGCTGAGTGTCTGGAACAAAGGTATTTTTGCCATTACATAGGGTTTTTTTTTAAACTCTGCAGCATTTCCAACTTCTGCATTCACACAACCCATTTGAACAGAGCTGCAGTTCCCAGAGGAAACCATTTCTTCCCTCACCAAGGTGCATTTCCTTGTCCAAACTGCCATAGGTAGAATCCATAGGTTCCCATTTGGCATATTGCGTGGTTTCTGTTGGAATGTTGTGGTACAGCTAGAATATTTTTTTAAAAAAAGTTTAAAGCTAAAATTACTTCCTACAAATCTCTGGTTAAAATGAAATTGAAACCTAGGTTAGTCTTATTTTTGTCCACTATTTGATAATGAGGAATTAAACAGCATTATTTTTACTTATTATTACCTTCTATTCTCCTCTGAGAATTGGAATAGCTCTACTAGGCTATGAGGAACTGTTCTGCAAGACATTAAAGAAAGAATGTCTTCTTCCTTTGAAGATTAAATTTTGAAGATTAAATTTTGAAGATTAAATTTTGAAGATTAAATTTTAGAAATTCTAAATTATAGCCATTTGTTCAGTGTGAAACAAGCACTTTTGTCATGCAAAGCTTGCTATTTTATGCTTTCAGCTGTACTTTTTTATTTGTAAATAAACTAAAAAGCACAAATAGCTTGATGCATTTAAAGCATGGCAGTGCTAAAGGCAATGGAGTTTTTAAAATCAGAGGTATCATTGCTGCTGTGTACTTTAAGTTCAGAGACTGAATTTAAGTTCAGAGATTGTACAACAGACTGTGCTGTCCATATCAACATTGAGGGGGGAAAAATCACTATTTCCCTTGATTAAAGATATTCAGGTACTAATCTGGAGAGAGGAAGTGAACATTACTGTGTTTGTCCCTACTTCCAGTTGAAATCCATGATCTTCTGAAACTACACAACCAACAAGTTCCAACAACCTGCTGGATCTACCAAATTTTTCCCTGACAATATTAGTTAAGGGCCAAACTACATGTGATAATTAACATGCATTTTAATAAAAAATAGCCAAGTTATCAGATAATTAATAAGATCTCAGCAGGAGTAGAGAAGCATTGAATCTTCTCTTTCTGTGCAATAATCCTGAAAATAATTCCTTTCTAAATATAATATTTGTGTTGGGAAGAAATCCCTTATTCCTCCATACATGTTTTTCTGGTACATTAGATACCTCTACCTTAATTAAAGCAATTTGCATTTTATAAAACCCTAAATTTGGACTCTGGTACATGGGGTGGAATAGAGAGCCTGACCCCGATTTTCTATGAACAACTGAAGTTTCTGTCCTATGGTTTCAGGAGTTGATAGGAGCAAGATTATTAATTGTCAGAATTTTAGAATGTTCCAGTTGCAGAATTGTACAATACTAAGTTCTTCTCAGATGATCCAAGAAAGGGAAAAATCACAATTGCTTTAGTTGGATTTGTGCCTACAACTACCCTTAATATGGACCATGCTGACCTGGATTATTAGTAGCTATAATTCAATATTGTCTGGAGAGCTACATGTTTACCACCAAGTTCATATGTTCTTAGATTCAGCAGGGATCCAGTCAAGAAGAATTAGTACTTGTTGCTCTAAAGCAACTGTCCCCAACTTTGTCCTGATTAATTCCAAAATTACTGTTTCTCTCTCCTCCTCAGCAGAGAGATAAAAATCCCATCCCCAATACACAAAAGAGTTTCCTACATATCATTAAATCATATAATGATATACTATTTCCCAATTTATGAAACATAGCCCATCATTTGGGGCTACACTAATGAGGAACCCATTGTCTTTATTACATTTTTATAATTTATAGAATTAACATAAATTTAATGTTAACAGCAGTAAGACTGATAAATTAAGTGTTAAATTCTATCATTCAAACTGATGAATCCTATTAAAGAACATTATTCTTTCCAGTTGTATGTTCATACAAATACTATAATTTGTTACTCATCTGTTAATAATGATGCAGTTCATGTTGTGTTTGTGCATGGTAAGTTTATTACTGTAATTGCAACAAGCACTGAAATTAATTACACAGCAGCACTTGCAATCTATAAGCCAACTGTTGTATATTCAGTTAATTTTTATTCTTTTTATCATTCAACCCCTCCTTCCACCTTTGATGTGTTTTATTCTCCTTATTTGGTTCCTCTGTGGAATAGTCTTGGAATAATTCTGCAGTTTTCTTTTATGACTGAAACTTTGCATTTTAACAGTTGTCTGGAGAAGGATCTTTCCTTGTGAAATATCAGTTTTAATAACCAGAAACAAAAATGCCATAAATCTACACTAACCACATAAAACTAAGCTGAAATCTCTCAGAGACTGATTAACATTGAGATGCTACACAGATTTTTCAATAATTAGAGGGTGTGCTTGCATGGAACCATGACTGCTCTGGCCTTGATGCTTTTTCCCTTAGCAACCAGCAATTATTACAATCCAGAGTACATCTCCCTTCTCCTTCTTCTTGTAGGGGGGCAGGGAGAGATGATTCACTTAAATTTATATGATCTTGTCATCAAGGCTGTGATAGCAACATGATTTAATTATTGCATTTCTCTTTTCCCAGCTCCTGGTTTTCTCAGGAGCAACTGACAGCTCTTTGTTCAAATATTGCTTTGCCTTCTGCTGGCAGGAAAAGGAGTGGATCATCATAATTATACTAACATAGCAGATCCCAGTTTCAGAAGATCAGCCAACCATTTTTTTGTTTTTTTTTACTCATGGAGTTCTATTATATAACTCTGCCTTAAAGTTGCCCTGTAAGCATTCTTTTGAATAAGCCCTTACATCTATTATTATTTTTGAACAACTCATGGCCCCAAGGTTCATTAATAACATATTATTTTGAGAGGTAAATCTTAAGTGTTTTGATATGTGAATATCCTATAATACAAATGCAAAGTAAGTTACAGTACAAGACGGAATCTCAGAATATTGCAACTTCAGATTTGTTGCTGTAAAACTATTATACATCCATTTCTCAGAAGAACTAAAGCGATGTAACTGAAGTTACAATGGCCTTTATGAAACTAAAGGTCTCTTATAGTGGGGATATAATTTTCCTTTTGGTAAGTGAACGGCAAATTCATTGTCATAAGATTTGGACCTTCTATTTATTGCTGGAAGATATCAGCATTTTGCTAAAGAAATAGAAGCATTATGCCAATAGGTCTTAACTATTGTTTCAAGCTTATACTTGGCACTTTGGCACTATTTTATCTCTCTCTCTCTCCCTCCCTCCCTCTCTTCCTATTGCCCCTTCTCTCTCTTTCCCAACATATCTTCAAAGCATTCCTATCAATATTTTCTGGTGCCAGACTTAGTCGCCTGCATTACTTCTAGCCTGCACACATGAGCTGTATTTTACCATTATGTCCAAAGTACATGACAAAACTCTTAGATTTATAAATGAAGCCCATCTTGAAAATGATGAAATATTGTCTTATAAAGTGTTACATGCTGAAACTACGTCTTTTTCCTTTCCTCTCAGGCACTGCAACAATGAAACTTTGGTTTTTGAAATGTTTGCTTTGTAATTCCCTTCCTAGGGTTGTTCAATTTACCAGTCAAAACAGGTTTTTGATCATTTTACCACTATCTAACAAACGTGTAGCTATGTTCTTTAGTTTCATACATTATCTCAGACAAAAGAAAAGTTGGGCAGCACCATTTCCATCCACTGCTGGGAAAGCTGTCAGAAACATAAAGTACAGAGTTGAAAAAGCACAAACTCCCTAGTTCTCCCCAAGTCTATACATTCCTAGGCTTCCTGCTATATGCATTCTCCCATGGCTAGTTGCTGATCACTCACAGTCTTATTCTAAAATTCTCAGAAAGCAAGTTCAGATAAGTATCAAAGCTTTCAGCATGAAGCTGAAAGCTTTAATACTGCACTGAGAACCATCAGCATTCTCTGTTTGAATTGTCAGACTGTCTTTTCTTCTAATTTACCAATTGAATGTCCCTAAGAACAAAACTGCTATCCCCATTTAAATTCATAGTTCATTTCTGTTGTCTTCAAGAAGGAAGAATTTTCTCATCATTTTCTAAAGCCATCAGTTTAAGGCAAGGTATATATGTCTTTCCCCTATGAGCAGTGAGACTTTTTTTTTGAGGTTCTGCCATAAATTTTTGTTTTATGAAGAGATACATAAAATATATTAGCAATTATGCCAGTATAAAATAAAGGATACTCTAGAACAAGGGCATAGCTATTGACTTTATCTTAAGTACCCAAATAGCAACCAATTTAATTGCTTCTAAAATTGTCTCCACATTTGGGCTAAATTCAGACATATTTCTTCAATTCTGGATCTGCTCATTATACCATTTAGAAAACACCAATTTCATGCAAACTGTGGTGGAAAAGATTTTTTTTTTCTTGTTCCATTGGCAGATTCCTGAGCTGTCAAGTTAACCACTGAAAAAAAGCTTTTCTATATTCAACATGGCATTGAAGGATAGCAAAGTGATCCCTCCTCTACAGACAGCTCACTAACAGCACCCTGCAGCCACCTGCTCTCTTTTCCTTTCCTCAATTGCTTATCAAGTTCTCCTTCTAATTGAGCAGTGGGAAGAAATCATAGATAGGAAAGGCTAAAGCTTATTCTTTCAGACTAAAGGTTAAAACTGTTCTAGTGACAAGAAGACAACAATTAAGAAAAAAAAAAGCTGTGACATTGGTGATGCTCAGAAGAGTGGGCAAAGAATGAGAGAAGGGTAGATGTTGAATAGCAATAGCACTGAGAATTATATACAGCTTCACAGTCCTTTTATAGTCCTCTCTAAGCAGTTTACAGAGTCATTATATTGCTCCCAACAATCTGGGTCCACATTTTACTCACCTCAGAAGGATGGAAGGCTGAGTCAACCTTGTACCTGGTGGGATTCGAACTGCCAAATTGCAGGTAGTCGGCAGTCAGCAAAAGTAGCCTGCAGTACTGCATTCTAACCCTGCACCACCATGGCTCAATATTGTTGCTTGACAAGTGAGTTAGCCTGCCTGGCTTCTTATATTCTACACTCAAAGCCTAAAACTGACTCCAATTTGTTTTTTGTTTTTCAAGTGTCTACAAGAAGACAACTTTACACATTCCAATAGATATGTATGCAAAGACTAAGATGATATTTGAACATACTAAAAATAATAGTTCAAAAAATAGTTGTTTAAAATCCTGACCGTTCATCAATGTTTATTGTCAAGAAGCATGGTAGCTCACCACTGAACTGTCTATAAGCACTCTGAAAACCAGAATGGAATATTTTGTTTTCTATTGTTTTTAGAGTTACATATATTCCTCATATGGAACTGTGGTGGTGCAGAATGCAGTATTGCAAGGTAACTTTGCCCATTGCCAGAAGTTACATCCTGATTGATTCAAGTTTGACTCAGCCTTCTATCCTTCCAAGTTTGGTAAAATGAAGACCCAGATTGTTGAGGACAATATGCTGACATTTGTAAACTGCTCAGAGAGTGCTATAAAGCTCTATGGAGCATTATATAAGTCTAAGTATTATTGCTATTGTTATGAATTTATATTAGTTGGGATTTTAAAGGCTTTCATGGTTACTTGGAGAATGTTGTGTTGGGGTAGTGAGTGAACAGCAATAGAGTTTTAAAGTTTAGAACTTTGTATGTATGCCATATAGTTTGCCCCACACTAGTTAAGTATCTTAGTAGCCTCTGGTGGGTGAAGAATACTATTCCATCACCAGTATTAATGTTAACTAGAAATTCCTTTCTCCTGGCTATGGACCTTAGAATGCAGAATCTGTCCTTTTCTTCACTTCTGGCACTGACCCTTATTTCAGGTGTTACCAAACACTATATGTTCCTCCCAGGACTTCTAAATCTTTGTTCTGAAGCCCTATATTATTTATTTAGTTGGTACATTTATATTCCACCTTTGTTCTATCTCATGTCTTTGTTTCCCTGGATCTAAGTTTGATTAAGTTCTGGGACTTTAGAGTCCAAATGAATAGGACTGGGTTCTATAGTAAACAAGGAATAATCAGTTTGTCCTTATCACAGGTTGAAGTTTATTATTTTTTAAATGCAGTTATACTGAAAGATATATATTCTCCAAAATAGATTGTAATTTTATGTTTCTGTTTACAGGGTTTGTAAGGAATATTTATGAAACACAGAGTTGTAAAGAAATCAGGCAAAATTACATTAGGGGTATATCTTTTTAAATGGAGCAGCATGAAGTAAAATAAGAGGATTTTTTCCCTTCTTCCCATTGTGCTTGTTAAATCAGATTTTTTTTTTTTGGCCAATGTATGTTGATTTTGTAGTCCTCCATTCACATGCCATTTAGACTGAGTTTGCAACATTGTTTTATAAATGAACATGAAAGTTAATGAAGATTTCTAAATGACTAGAATTAAATTACTCTGGAATTTCCCTCTTACCACCATTAATATATGGAAAGATAATTCTGAAAGCCATTGTCTACTCTGCAGAAAAGTAAGTACATAACGAGAACAGCTATAATAGAGACTGCTTTTGGCAGCCTACAGCCTTAGCTTTGACTGCAAAATCAGTGCAAAAGGTCATCTAATACTAAGTTATTCTGTTTGAGCCTGGAGCTTTGAAAAAGCAGCTGAAAGTCATGAAACATAAGGTCCCTTTGAGTGTAAATAAAACATTGGGGAACAGAAATACAACTGGAAAGCTCTTTGGAGATGAGAATATAGGAAGAGAGTAACAGGGAAAGTGGTTGTAGAAAACATAAAAGTTGCTTTGGCAGTTCTTGGCCAAATTTGGCACACATACCAGTAAAATTAGGAGGGAAGCCAAGAAAAATCTTACTTGTACCTAATGATAAAAGATTGCATGATGACTAAGCTTCAGAGACATTTATTTTCAAGATACATACAATACAAGCATCTTTTCGTTGTTCATAAGAAAAAGTTCATGAACCACCTGATCATAAGAAAAATCATGTTTTAATACTTCTGATACCACCTAATGTTTTTGTTCAGAAGTGCTTTACATGTAGACTTTGAAAAATCATTATGTTGGGACAGCCATACTAAGAATATGAGACAGATATGGAGACAGACTGTTTCTGAAAATATCTTTAATGGTTTCAGAACAAGAAACTTTATAGAAAAAAGAACCATGGGGAAATTAAAACACATTAAGACTTGTTAGTACAGAAAAACGGAGTTAAATTAAAATCAAGGAAACAGATGATTGCAAGCTTTTCAAAGATTTTTCAAACCACAATTAAGTGAGAGGCTTAATATAGTCAAAATTAATTAGGAACAGAACATGGAATGGAGTTTAAAACAAAAATTATGTACATATGTTGAACATGTAATTGCTGAAATGTATTAATTTCTCCTGAAATTTAAAATGGAGAATTCTAGTTACAATAGACAGATGGATCAACATTAGATAATTAAAAGGACTGAAATTCACAGTACATTATAACTTAAAAGAAAACTTCTGTAAAATGTTGTACTGCTGGTATATGTCAGCAGCAAAATTATCTAAAATATATAAAGGCACTTATAATTATTATTGGAAGTGGGGAAAACATGAAGGCCATTTCACTATGTAATTTCAATCACATTGTGAATTGTAAAAAATGTCCTTTTATGTTGATTGAAAAAGGTTGAATACAGGAAGAATTGAATATGTGATGTAACTTTGATATGGGAGGAGTGTATTTGTAACTGTTGTTAGGATGATCAGAAGTTACTTCTTTAAATATTTAGTTTCTTATTTATTGCACTTTATCTTCTTCCTTTTACTTCATACTGTTTTTTATATATTCTCATGCTTATCTTTTATCTGTTTTAAACATTTCTAATAAAAATATGATATAGGAGTGCTTTACACATTATATTGTTCATTAATGACAAAAACCATCTGAGATTCATTCCTGCATCTGAAAACATTCTGTGGGGATGATTAATCTATTACGTGTCAGTGTCCTAGAAAGTCACTTTTCGTTTGTCATAGCATGTTCCTCTTTCCCAGGACTCAACATCCTCATACCAGAAATGTGGTGTAATAGATTCGTAATCTGGGTCATATCTTTTTCTGCTATTTAAAATCATTCACACATTCTAACAACTGTCAGAAGTGCATAAAACTTTAAATGGTGATGTGGAAAGCAAGTCATATACTAATATTATACGGCAATGAAAGACCCTACATTATCATTCCGATAGAGCAGTGACAATCCAGTTGTGGTACTAAATGTACTTTCTCCTGAATATATTCCTAAAACACTGCTTAATGGAAACAAACCAGAGCCAATCATGCCAAATACTTGCAAGACACTGCATTTTTTGGGAAGAATTTTTTTGCAGGTATCAACATAGGTGGCCAGAATTAATACCAACATGATCATGGCTATCATCTGTTTATTTAGGAAGATGTTTGGAAGGAATGGCATGTGGGAACATGTTGTTTTCTGAAATAATTTTAAATTTGGGTATATTTATTCTGTTTAATTGAGAACATATGTTTAAGGGAAAAGAGCACCTTGCAAACAAACTACTGAACTTTTTATTTCATTATTTATTTGACTTGGACCTAAATAGGTGGCCAAAAGCATACTTGCATAGACAATTGTCTTAAAGAAAATCTATTTTGGGCAATACTAAAAAAAACCCCTATTCTCTGGCTCACCCTTGATTTTAATCCTTCTTTGCCTCAAGCATGCTTTCTGATTCTTTCCCTTTTATTTTGTATTTTTCATCTGGGATACTTCTGGGCCCAGATGTACACTATTTGTGTTTCTAATACTTTAATATAGATTGTTTCAGGGAAGTTTTCTTATTGATTCTCCTTTGAATAGCCCCTCTGTTGTTCTGAAGAACTTCACAAAGAATTGATAATACCAAGTATCCATTTCTTATTTGCAATTTCAGCTCAAAATATTGTTCTACAATTCCACTCCTAACTCACTCCTTCGATTCCCTATGACATTTCTATCAAATCATTCTTCTATCACCTAGTGATTAGAAGGATCCAATGTTATAATTTTCTGTTTACAACATTTTAAGAAAGCCAATTATGTTTATATCCATTTTAAGTTAAAGAAAGATTCAGCTGCTTAGCATGATCATACCTGAGGCACAAGACAAGATCTGAAGTTCTGCAAGCTTTTGTATTTGTATTTTTGTGCTGAATCAATTTTTTTATTTTTATATCTCTGCTTATTGTAATTTTATTGCATGTTACTTAAAATCTATATATTTAAATTATGCATTACAGTGCACAACCCATTATTTTATGAGACGTGAATGGTGGGGGAGAATTTTCCCAGTTTAGGGCCCTTATCTCAAGTTACCCTACAACAGCTGCTAGCACATATAAGTAATTTTATAATTACTATTTTAGCAACTCCAACTGACCTTTTCTGGGCTCAAAAAGAAGAACAGGCTGCTTAGGACTTGGATGAAAAATTTTCAGGGATCACTGGGCTCTTAATTTCAGTACAAAATCCAAAGGAAGGTAGTCATAAGTTTCTTGTGGACTTTCAGCAATCCTAAGAAGATTCCATACCAGGGGTGGGATTGGACAGGGTTACTACCAATTCGGTGATTTACGAGGTTCGGTGATTTAAGATGTGATTCCCTGCACGTTGCGCGCACCTGTAAATTGTCATCATCTTGGTGCCTGGACAGCTGAGCAGCACTGAATGCAGAGAAGCAGCCTTTGAAAAAGTCCTTTTTTCCTGTTTTTTTTAACTGCAGTAGTGCCTCGTACAGCAGCTGAAGTTGAAAAAATCAGGAAATAAAGATCAGGTAAGAGCCCAGGTGGGCGAAAACATCAGCAGACATAGAACTGGTTCTATGTCTGCTGCTCTTCAGAGCTATCAGTTCTACAGAGGTGGACCGAACCAGTAGAAACCCACCCCTGTTCCATACCCATTTGCACTATTCAGGTGACCCTAAGGGCACAGATAAACCTCAGTGACCTTAACAACCCTCAGAATGAGTGCTAAAGACCAGAAATATAAATCCTTCCATTCTCCACCATTCAGTCAACTGAAGAAGCTTCTTGGATGAGAAATTAAATGTCTTCAAGGAAAAAGTCCAGTTGCCTTTTGAAAAAACACCTTTGGAACAACCATGACCTGGATGATTAAGAATCTCCATAGATATTAAGCCATAGATAGTTTTTTAACAGTTTGCTCAATTTGTTCCTTGGCAACTAATATCTCCCCAAATTGAGACCAATCAAGATTTATTCACAGCTAATAACCCTTATTTTCAAGAAACCCAATCTTGCACTTTTGTATGAAGTCTCCACCATGTTCATCACCTAATTTTCCATTATCTATTCTCTCAGAGCCTCTTGAGCTGGATGGAAGAGACTATGGTTCATAGCCATATGGTATTAAGGTCATCAGTCTCTGATATTTCTATTTATTCTCTGAATGGATATCAAGTTTCACAAACATATTTGGCTCCAGTGTTCAATGCTTTAGCAACCTAGAGGTATCAGTCAGACCTGTTAGAATTCTGATTTGTCACCTGGGCTGGGGAATTTTGGGAGTTGAAGTCTGCCAGACTTAAAGTTGCTAAGATTGACCTAGTCTGGAAAAAAATATCTGTTAGCCAGTTATTTATTCTTCATATGAGTCCAAATTGCCAACACTTCATAAATGACCTGAGATTTAAATCATGGGTATTATTTCTATCCTGCTACCTTTCATGCAAACTGAGTTTACCACATGCATATAGAAAGAAATTTTGTTTGGCAGCAATGCCAATTTTGAAATACCCCTCTGAAGGAAGTAAGATTAACTTTGGCATTTTGTTCCTTTTGGTACTAGGGCACAATATTTTTTCTCAAATAAACATTTCATTTGGTGGGTTTATTGTTTCCCAAATGTTATTATATATTTTATTTAACCTTATATTTATATTTGGGATTTTTATAAATCCTGTTCTAGGATATCAAGACAAATAAAGGGATACATTACAATACTTTCAAATTAATTGAAAACTGAATACTTTCTGTCAATTGAAGTCAAATTTTATTATTTTGGTTATTGTCTTCAATGACTTGTCTTAGGTAATTAATTAACTAAAAATTTAAAATCATGTAGATATAATCAGTTCTGCAATTCTAGACATACAATACCTATCTGGAATTAAGTTCTCCTGTATTCAGTGGAATTAATTTTGAGTAGATATAAATAGGAATACTAAATTATTATTTTTATTATGATTCATTTGTGGCAAAGCATTTATCATGCAAAACTATTGTATAGGTTAAAAACAATCTTGAATCATCAGTTCCAATTCAGATTCTTCTTTTTATTTATATTAATAGCAGATTTTTAAATGATAGCCATATAACAATAAATATTCATGCTTTAAGGAAGAGCAACAGGGACTTTCTAATCAATCTATTAAGCACAAGCAGTAAAATCTTTCCCAGGCTTATATACTAAAAGCTGTTAGACTGATTGAATTTAGAAAGCATATTGGCAAAGGAAAAACCCTGCTTTATAACTCTTTATAGTGTAGTTATAATCATGATCCATCCTTAATATTAAGCTATCTAATGGACAAATATGCTCCAAAGCCACAGTCTATTTTATATGTAGTTTTTGATGATATTAAATCAACTTGAATCATATGATATTAAATCAACTTGAATCATATCCCTTGACACAAACTATGGAAAAATGTAGAATGCATAAAATTGAGTGCTCTTTGTTTCTTTTCATTTACAAACTCAATCTAAGATTAAGATTTAATGCAGCAAATTATTTACTAGAATAATTTGCTCAATAGGGAAGGAGTTAACTGAAAATATTTCCTTGCTTCACTTCTCTTTAACTTTTACCAGGCAGTCCCTAACCTGTTGGATCATCATTTCAGAGATATTTCTTTACCTAAACAGAGAAACAGAATGAGAATGATAAAAAAGCAATAGGAACACAAGCAATTTCCAACTTCCTGCAGGCTTTCCCATTGATTTTCCTAGTAGGAAATAATGGGAACATTGGAAATGATGATCACATGATTGTAGCTGACTGTAGTGGTGCATCAGTGTGGCAGCCGGCAGCACTGAAGCAACCATAATTTAGCCAAATGTTAATCTCATGGGAATCATGAGTCCTGATATTAGATACATTCTTTATGTCAGCTCTTTGGGGCCCATTGATTAAAAAAATATTTCCCACAATTCACTGTTTCTCTCAATTGATAGTTACCATCAAACAGACTCAAGACTTTTACTAATATGTAGGTATGTATTAGATGGCTGAGATTTAATTAAAATGGAAATTATCTACCTAAAACTGTACACATAATATGAATGGTGTTATTGTAATAATTGCAAATGCATTCTGAAAAAAAAAACTGTTTTCTCTATGTATTTTTACAATAGCTTTACTGAACAATATATAGCAGGAGTTGCCAACTTTTAGACTTTGGGACCGCCAAACTCATAATTTTAAATCCCGCAGACCAGAGACCCTGGGAAAATCCCCAAAAAAAGTCTGCAGGAAAATTCCCCACCCCGTTTTCCTACCAATCGATCATTCTTTATTTGGAATCACAGGATACCATCTCCAGCTCCATTCTCAGTGGGAGAGAGAGAGAGACTTTTGGCTTCATGCAAGGAAAGCAGCAGAAGCAGCAGAAGTCTTTGTTTCTGTCCCCCAAACTTCATCAGAAATGAGTCTTTGTGAGACTTGTCATGCTGGTGCAGCCTCTTGGAGCAAGATGACTTGCAGGGTTCCAAGGCTTGTGTGCACCCAAAAGCAGAAGACGAAAGAAGCAGCCTAGTGGCCAGGTGAGGAGCATGGGGCGAGTAGGGTAAGTTTCCCCACACCCTTTCCCTATCCCCTCACTACCTCATATTGTTCGCAATGCAAGTGATGCAAGCCTTGTGTTCCCACGGGCCATTTGGGCAGTGCAATCTTGTGTTCTCATGAAGCTTGGATTAATTGCTTTGGGGAGTGCTTTGGGGGGGGTAACATTTCTCTGTGGACCACCAAAATATTCTCAGGGACCACCAGTGGTCCCCGGCTCACTGGTTGGCAACCACTGATATATGGAATAGATAGCACAGCTATATTCTTCAGGAAGTCAGAGAGAGTCAATCTGACTCTGTTTCTCATATTTTCCAGCCTGTCTTCTCCAGTTTAACATATATGCACATATTTTGCACCTGTCATTGTCCAAATAGTTTCTGGATTCCTTCCCCAAGTTCATCTCCATGGATCCCTACATATGGTGCAGAATTGGACCAAACTCAGTATTAGATTGGAGAATATTTAAGCAAATTATGCAATCTGTTCTATCTCCAACATGGTTTTATAAATGGAAGCAAATTTACTAAGTTTAGCAATCAGGAGAGGATTAATAATTTATGGCTGAAATTGACTTTGTTTACCCAAGTTTAAATTTTCCTAGTACTTATTGAGTGTTTTGTATCCTTTTGGAAATGTACGATTGAACAAGCAATGACTAAATTTGGATTTTTCCCACCATTATTGAGAGAATTGGACTACAAGCTAGCAAATAATGTATCAGAGCAAAGATTGGTAAATGTTGACAACCAGATGGAGTTTGATAATTTCACACAGACATTATAGTTGCATATTTCTGATTCTGAGCCCAAGCCTTAATCTCATTAAATGGTGCTTAGTGTTTGCAGCTTAATATATTTTCAGGGATATTTAATAGAGATTCGGGAAAGTCCTTACATTGGTAGAGTATGCCTTTGTAGCATTGGGGCAACTGAAACACATCCTGATTTTTATTGTATTTTTTTGCCAGCTTTATACCAAGCCCAACAGTAAATTACAGCTTTCCAGATAATTAATTCTCTATTCAGGATTTGTGGTAGAAGACTCCCAAAGGTTATTCAGGAGAGCTAAAAATAAGAGTGATGTCTTACAAATAAGAGTGATGCCTTAACAGTTTATTATGTAACCCAGTAGAAAAAAAACCCCAGCACTTTAATACATGTTTATTCTTCAAAATTTAACTCTAGGCTTTTCTTCCCACCATTCCAAATCAACAGAAACTTAGCTGGGGGTTTTTCGTAGCCTTGGGAGGTACTGAGGCTGAAATATGCTTACATATCAATTCCCTTTATTTTAAGGATTGTTTCTACATTGTCAATCTCAGCTTTTGTACTTTTAGAAAAAAAAATGATAACAATCTAATATTGTCTTTGATAGGAACATTCCTGGATGTCCAGATGAATCCTATGCTAATTAACTTCTGGATTAACAAGATCCAAACACAATACTTCAGTCTGATAAGTTTTTCCATTCATCTCTTTATCTCGGAACAGTTTATTGAATAATAGATTATGCTTGTATTTATTCTAGATAGAAAAGTCACAGTGTACAATATTTTACTTTTTTTAAATGGGTGATTTTTAAATGCTTCTTATTTTGGTCCTTTCAGTAGTAAAGTTTCATCTCTACATTTAAACTGATAATAAATATATAAATATAGGTAATTATAGAATCTCCTGGAAAGAAGCTCCTACATATTAATTGGATTTAGGGTATTATTAATTCTATTATTAGTTATTAATTTTATGAATAGAATTAAAATATGAGTACAGTTAGCCTATTTTTGGACAAAGGAAGTAGTATATTTGAAAAAGAGAAAATGAAAAAAAGATATTATCTTAAGGTAATACTAAAAAGCTTTCAGCAATTGAAAAGTTGGGAAAAAATATGTTAACTAACAAGGATTTTCATTATGCTCCAGGATTATTGTGAAGAATGGTTAAAAAATGGTAACATTTTCCAAGCAAAATGAGAGTAATTTCATAAAGAAAAGGGAGATTATTCTATAGAACAAATATAATTGTATTAAATAATATTAAAATAATAATTAAAAAAAATAAAATGGATTAAGGAAATAAATGTATTCAAATAAAATAAAAGATCAGAACAACTGATAAAACTATATTTAATTTCCAAATGCATTAATGCTCAGAGAATAGTGCCAAATAAAAAATATTATATAAGTAAGTAAAAAATAATCCAAGTAGGTAAATGATAGATTTCACAGTGTTTTGGGCAAAAAATGTGTTTGGTTGAAAATAATCTCTACCAGGGGACAGAAGCAATGTGTAAATGCCAAGATCAGAAACGGAGACATATTTGGCTTTTTATTTTTTGCTTTTGCTTTTCTCTAGCATGTATTTTTTTCTCTGCAGTTATTAAGGCATAGATTTCCCCAAACTAAACATGAGTAACTGGGCTGAAGCAGCAGCACATTTGAAGAGTAGTGTTTCCTCAAGCACAATTCAAGAAATATATCTAAACAATTGGAGAGCTAACTTAGCTGAAACCCTGTTGGTTACTGTGAGGCTTGAATGTACAAAACCCAAATCAGCCAATATGATCAAATAATGAGGCCTAAAAAAGCAGGAACAAAACTTGAATTGATCAAGACCACCTTTTGAAATATTGCAGAAGGCTTGCTCTTTGCCTGGAACTTTCTATATCTAGCTATTTTTGTTTTGTGGATTACAATCAAATAAATTTCTTGATTATAGAGTATTCCTAACACCTAGAGATGTGGAATATATTTTGATTATTGTATGTCTGTTGCTAATTTCTGTAATGACTGCAAAGTATAGTCACATTGCTCTTTGCAATGTTGAAAATAGAAAATATTATTGGATGGGATAAATAGCACAAATTCCAAAAACATAGGAACATGATGAAAATAAAGATTGCCCATTAAGCTGAGCCTTGTAGTTTGGATAACTGATGACCAAACTAATCAATCCCTATTTCCTCCAGGCAAAGGCAAGCGCATTTGATATGGTATTAAGTCTCTATGAAGATCATTTTGTCTGGCCTATGATAATATACCAGGCAATTGCTTCAAAAGATTCTGTCCTCCCCAAAGGATCAAACATAAATGCTGCATTCAATACTGGGTCATTAAATGGGGATTTTTCTTTGATATACAGGAAAGTATTCAGGTGAAATCTCCTTACTTCACTCTGGAACCTGACAAATTCAGGTGATCTATCACAATACAGTTTATTGATTGACTGTGATACAGCAAAATATAGAGACAAATTCTGGGTTAATTTCTTGGTAGTATTAACATAAATTTCTTGGTAGTAGTTAATACTTGGTAGTATTAACATAAATTATATCATCTTTCAGAGGCAAATGATGATTAAATAATATCAGAATATGTCCAAAAATACCTTCCTTCCTATACTGTCAATTGATTGTAGGTATGCTATGATGAAGTACTACAGCAAAGTTCTTGAACTGAGGACTAATTACAATAGATGCAAAAACAGAATGCACCATTTATAACCTGAACTACTTGTTTTACATAATTTTTTCTTTTGTTTTATATGTATTTATTGATTAAAGACCAATTATCATCACAACAGAGATATGATATAACATTTATAGCCATCTCAAGTATTTGATTACTATAGTTATTTGATACATACACGCGTAATGAATAAAATGTTCCTCCAGTTTCCTAACAATTTTGTAGAAGAAATTCGATTTGATATAAAAATAAACAGATTCAGTTATTTTGTATGTATGCTCAAAATATTAATGTAATATGAAGCTAATGGTAAGTGAATGCATTTCAGTCTGAAGTTCAAAGTTTTCAGTTATACTGGTTAGTTATCCGACTTCTATAGTACAGCTGGATTAAGGCTTTTTATGAGTGCTTTCTTTAGCAAAGTGCTAAAATGCAGTATTTATGCCCAATCTGCTAGATACATATATTTTTCACATATGCTTTCCTTGTCTTTATTTATTGGTACCAATGCAGATCATTATATGGGTCTAAATCTCAATAGTATGGACTACATTGGGATAAATAAAACAATATGGAGCAACAATAGTATTCCATGCATAATACAAAATATTTTCCTAAGAAATTGGGAGCACAGCAAAAAACTGCACTCAAGCAATACCCACTTTTCCTTCTAAGAAAAACTGGTTTGATTTGTGACATAATTTGTAATTTTTTAAGTGGTAACTTTAACCCGCTACCTGCACCCCAGTACCAGATTTTAAAGTCAGGATCTTTTAAACAGGAAAAGGTACCTGCAAGATCCTTTCCATTGCTGATAACACTGACCACCTGTGATGGAATTTGCAAGTTTGTTAATCAAACAAAAATCTGGATTGAATCAAATGTTCTGTAAAAGTTGTAAAGTAGGTATCATCATTTACCTGTATTTATCTTGATCCTTTAGTGTATCTGTAAAAACTTTCTCCTAGAAACAACATGAAAAGTATTTTGCTAGAAACAATAAATATTATTTTTATTAAATTCATAAACTTGGCTAATTTTCTACATGCTTTAGTCTGGAAGAAATATAATGTTTTCTATTGTATGACTTATATGGTTTGTTTTTTAAAATTACAACCTGTTTTTAAAATTTATTTTAAAGCTGATTAAAAGTGGGCAAATGAAGCAACGATACATTTATCAGCTCAGATTGTTGAACAGATATTTGTTTATGTCAGAATTGGATTAATTCCCCATTCTCCAGGTGATATTAATGTTAATATAATCTTTCTGTCCTTTACATCACTAAATTACAAGCAGGGTAGATTTATGAACCTTCTTCAGACAAAAATTTGTAAGGTTACAGATATTTGAAAAAATGGAAAAAGCAGCTAATGCATCCATTTAAATTGCCTGGGAGGAAACATTTCACATAGTCTTTTTTTTAAAGCTTTTCCCCCTTAGGCTATTAAGTAAGAAACCGGTCACTAAGAGCTGGTAACAACCCATTTCAGGGGGGATTATGCCCATTGCTGGTATGCAGTATTTTATGGCTACATTTTGTTAAAGGCATTAGAAAATGAAATACAGATTACCCAGATGAGCTGAGGGGGGAAATAATTCTTTTCCCAGGAGGTTAATAGCTATTCTCCTCCCTCATTCTAACAGGGCTGAATACGCTGATGAAATGTATTAAGCCCATTAAAATGAGCCGAGCACTGTGAAATATTCGTTTCAGTTTTATTCACAATCCAGTTTTAATACAAGCAAATAATTATGGAATCCTAGGTTATACAGATTTTGGTTTAGAGCATCATAATCCTTATATGTAATTTGATGTCCACTCAACTTTATTTTCATTGGATTCAGTGTAGTTGACTCCTAAGAGGCTCAATATTGTTGCCTTAAGCATCTGTGAACATGTCTTGGACACCTGTTTCTTTGTGGCAAAAGAAGCCATAAGAATGAAAGAAATATGTTTTAGATTTAATTGAAACAGACAACAGATTGTTGAAAGTGTTACGTCTTACTAAAAATTGTGGCATAAGGTTTTAGTCCAGCAATCATATTGTGCTTCTTACTAAATACTAGAATTAAGAAAGAAGAAGCATTTTTTGCTAAAAAAAAAAAAAAAA
>BHFT01040056.1:0-17946 GCA_004320025.1 Laticauda laticaudata
CAGAGAGAGATCATGAGTTATGGACGTACATACAAGCTGATGGTGAGCTGAGGAATCGAAGACACTGGGGCATATCCAGAATTCCATGAGGATCCGCCACCATGTTGATGAGTTGTGGAGTGACTGAGACTCAGTTGACCAGGCAAACATCAACTTCCGCCACTGTACCCTGGGCTTCAAGGTGGCACTGACTCTGTGCCACCTGGCCTCAGGACCATGTACCGGAGCATGCCAGTAAGCTGGAGGGTCACACAACACCATCAGCATTGTGGTTCTAGAGAAGTGGTGCAGGCCATCACAAAGAATACCTGGAGGAGCTCCTTCCAGTGCCCTCCCACTGAAGAAGGTGGAAGAAAGTTGCAGAGCATGGTATCAGAAGTGGAACTCACCACACCGTTGGAGCCATAGAATGGCAAGCACGTGGCCTGAAAAGCTCCAAGCCAATCAGGGTCCCACTTATCACAACTACAAGTGCTTCTTCAGCATCATCCTCTTCGCCATGGTCGATGCTGACTACAAGTTCATGTACATCGATGCTTAGGCAATGGGTCAATCTTCAGATGCCCAGTTAAACAACACCACTGTCACCTCAAGAGGGGCTGGAACAACCTCATCATGGGCTCATATCCAGACCCCTGCCCCAACAACCACAAGATGTGCCCTACTTCATCGTGGGGTGATGACGCCTTCGTCCCTCAGACCCTACCTCATAAAGCCACACTCCAGATGCCTCACCGTAAGAGATGATAACTACAGGCTGTCAGGCAAGGCGGGTGTGGAGAAGGCTTTGGATCCCTGCCAACAGGTTCCAGGTACTTCTCACCAACCATGCAGCATAGCCCACGAGACCGTGAGGGAGGATCGTGGAAGCTTGCCCCTGCATCTGCACAATCTCATGCGCACGTCGCACCATTGTTTTAGAATAGGTCCGTGGAACCTCAGCACACAGGAATGGGACATGGACCTGGGGAATGCGAGGCAAGGGTGAAGACCTGATAGACACTGTGGGATGTGCACAGGCCACTCAATCACAGGCCTCACTGTGAAGGGAAAAAAGCAGCGAACCTCCTAAAATCACTGGTGCAACTCCCCCGCTGGAGAGTGGAGGTGGCAAGACAGGATGATAGATAATTAATGATGCGTTCCTTCACTGTCTCAATCCACACTGATCGAGATTGGGCCGTGTATGTTGGGTGGGCATACAATAAACAGGGCAATTAATAAAGAGTTGTGTGTTTATGTTGACATGTTGGAATCAATGCTTACATTGGTTATTGATGAATGAAGCGCCAGAAGGTGTGGCATCTGGGGACGGGTGACCATATCAGTCCTCACCTATGCTTTGCACTGGAGGTTTATTCTATCCCACAGCTATTACCACAATCCCACAGGTTATCTAACCCATCCCACAGCTAATTACCCATCCAAAGGTAAATCCTGCCCATCCACTGCTATCTTAAACCCATCCGCACAAGCATGCCAAAGGCTTAAAACCATTTACTAAAAGGTTTCCACCAAGACTTCTATTTATAAAATAGAATGAAGCAAGTGTGTGAAACAAAAGATAAATGACGCCAAGTCAGTGGTCCAAAGCAAAAATAAAGTCAACAGGTAGCCACCCGTCTGCTGCACTTTCTCTTCTCGGTCCACTCTGAAGGCATGCTATATGTCTCATGTAGTGGAAGCGGTCGCAGGTGTTGTGACGTGGTCTGCTGCTGAGTTGCTGGTCTGAGGCACCATTGGCGTGCCTGGCCCCCGAGAGAACAACAGGGGATGTGTGGTGTGAGGAAGCTCTCAGACAGCTGGCTCAAGTCGCGTGATGTGAGAGCCGCCCTTCCTTCCATGACATGGTTTGTTAGCCCAAAACCGATGACCTAAGATGTTTCTGAGGCCGGGCTTTGGCTGTGGTGGAGGAGGAGCAGTGTAGTGGGGGTTGTCTGGGTCCTGCACTGAGCGACGGTGAGGCATCAGTGACATCTGTGGCATGGGTGGCATCTGTGGCGTGGCCTGGAGCAAGTGCATGGGTGGCATCGTGGCGACCAAGTGGCAATCCGATGTACCTGTTCCTGGACTGGAGGGCTGCCTGGTGCTGCTGGACCTCCTGGAGCTGTCGCCTTGGTAGGGTGATCGGCCTGTGGAAAGCCTTGGAAGGTGCTGTGAACATCACCTGGGGTGGAGGAAGCAAGGCCTGGTACTGGGAGGGGAGCAGGTTCAGCTGGGTCTGGGGAGGTGTGGCAGAAGATCGGTGAATCCTGTCCTTCACTCACCTGGTAGCTGGGGTTCCACCAATGTCCATGAGGGTCCGGTCACAATAAGTGGAGGCAAGGGCTTGCCGGTTTGGATGGATGGTAATGTCGGTGTGTACAGCTGAGGAGAGGAGATCTACACGCTTTTGATGGTCTCACCTGATCTCCAGCAGGAACAGTGTGCTTGTCCCTCTGGTCTGGCTCTCTGCAGCTTCTCTTGTGGAGGTGGAGACTGGGGGTGGGGGTGGCTTGGTCTCTGGTGGAAGTGTTCTCTCTTTGCTCCATTGCATCAAGGGGTCCTGCCACGCGCTCCACCACAGTAGTACAGCTGTCGGCGGGGGTCTCCATTGTGGCAGCACTCCACAGATACCTGCCTGGACACGGAGCTTGACTCTTGGCCAGAAAGGACTCGGCTCTCCTGTGGGCCTGCCTGCAAAGAGAGAGGGTTTGTGAGAGGGGCTTTGCTCCCTTCAGTGGGCGGATCTCACCCTCCACGAAGCTGCACCATGATGGCACATGATTACTTCTCTCTGTCCGTCAGCTTGCACCGCGGCCTGGCAAGATTCTTGAGATGCAGCTTTCCCGCACCAGGTGTGCATGTGCTTCACTACTGACAGCCGAGGACACTCTGAAGTGTAGCCCCACCTTCTCTCTCCAAGCAGCCTGCTTCCTCTTGGTGTCTCGATTAGACGCCTGTGTCACTTCCGCCAAAGATATTCATTCTCCCTCAGCCACTCCAGCACCTCCTCCTCAATGTTCCTCTTCGAGTTGTGTATTTGCTCCTTCGCGTTCATGCGTCTGCCCCTTCCTCCTTTGGCAGGCGCATATGGGCCCTCCAATCAGAGGGGCTTCGAGTTGTAGGGGCGTCCTCGCACACATTTCCATGACCAGCAGCAGCAGCAGCAGAGCAACAGACAACAGTAGCAGCAAAAGCAGAACCAGCAGCAGCCAGCAGCACCAGGAGCAGCACCAGCAAATAAGCCACCAACAGCGCCAGCCAGCACCAGCAGCACCAGCCATCCAGCAGCACCAGCAGGACCGGGAGCAGCGGCGCAGCAAGGTTAAGACTCAGCAGAAGCACGCAGCACCAGGCAGTGAACAGCAAGAGTAAGCACCAGCAGGAGAGACCAAGCAGAAGCAGGCATCAGCAGAGTAAGCAAGCAGAAGCAACGCACCACAAAGCAGCATCATCCAGCAGAAGCACCACCACCAGAAGCAGCTGCCAGCAGAAGCCTCAGCACCAGAAAGAGCGAGCCAGAGGCAGTCAGAAGCCCCAGCAGAAGCAGGTCGGGCCAGGGGTGGGATGGTGGCCTTCCCTCTTGCCAGGGCAAGGCAGCAGATGGCTGAGGCTTTCTCTTCTTCCCCATGGTTGTTGGGTTGTTTGGTTGTGTGGCTGGCTGGCTGGAGAGCTGTGTCTGGAAGAGGTCTTTCTCTGAATGGTGACCTGTTTGCGAGCTGCGCTTCCCTTTATATCCGCGGGGCTGACGCAATGCATCTTCCCCGATGTCGCAGTGAATGCTGTGCATCCACTAGGCCTTCCGCTAGGCTTCCGGCTCGGCTTTTCCACTCTGCATCCGTTTTCATCCACTAGGGCATGCCGCCTCTGCATGCCCGCTCTTTCCGACTGCGTGTCTACTTCGTGTGCTCCCCCGGAGCCCTGCGGATGTGGCATCCGCTACCGATCCCGCTCCATCCACCTAGCTCCTGGAGCATCGCTTTCCACCCCTCTACATCCTCCGCGCCATCCCGTTCCTTTCTTGTTGTTGTCCGCTCTGGTAAATTCGGGACACTTTTGAGAGCGGATAACAACGGATGGAACATTTTCTCATCCGCTGTGTCCTTTTTACAGACGTTTTGCATCCATCGGCCAATGTGACAGGGCCTTAAGTTGCATTAATAGAGGGATACAACTGAGATCAAGTCAGATGCTAATACCACTCTATAAAGCCTTAGTAAGACCACACCTTACTGAGACAACACCTTACTAAACCTTGTGCCTTAGTAAGACCATACCTTAGTAAGATCACACCTGACTACACCTTGCAGTACTAATTAGAGTGTTGCATCCAGTTTTGGTCACCTGGCTAGGCCGTCTTTTCAGGGGTGACTTAATTCCCCCCCCTTGCATCTTCGGGTGGGTGGCGATGGCTTGGATGTTGACCTCAGCATTGGTGAGGCACTTTGTATCGGGGTCAACGCAGGCAGCACCATATCCGGGTGTGCAACAAAAGTACTTCCTAACTGCAAGCGCCTCCCCCACAATTCTGCCCCATTTCGCATGTTTTAATGTAGGCCTTAATTTGAGGGGAGGGGCTTAATTTCATTTCATGCCTATAAAACATGCTGGGACTTCCTATTGGGGGTGGCCGTATTGTTGGAGAAACAGGGTACATGAATTCCACTAAATATAGAACACTCTGGGTGAAGGAAAGAATTGGTGATTGATCCTCCCTCTTTCACCTTCATCTCCCTAGTTCTGGAAATGCTAACCATAAACAATAATTTTTAACAATTACATCATTTTTTCCTCTGACCATATTTTTGCCTTTTGACAGTGTATCCTGGATCAATGCGAAGGAGATGCTGATTGGTCTAAGGCCATGATGGCAAACCTTTGGCATGAGTGCTGAAAGTGGCATGCAGAGCCATTTCTGCCAGCATGCGAGAGGTCTCCCGGAACAGACCCACTGCACATGCATTCATGTCCCCCACCAGCCAGCCGTGAATGCATGAGGGACATGTGTGTGCATGCGCAGGGGAGTGGGACATGTGCAGGGGGTTATGCATGTATGCACAGAAGCATGCAGCATGGGGGGTTCATGCATGCATGCACCGAGGTGCATGGTGCACATGCTGTGAGTTGTGCATGCATGTGCAGGGACTGGGGCACACGTAGGGGGGCATGCATGCATGTCCTGTGGTGGGCATAGGCACAGGTTGTGGTGCTTGTGGGGGGTCATGTGTGCATGCACAGAGGTGTGCAGCATGGGGGGTCATGCATGCATGTGCAGAGGTTCACGTATGCATGCATAGTGGGGGGCGCATGCA
Source organism: Laticauda laticaudata (assembly GCA_004320025.1). Taxonomy (NCBI): domain Eukaryota; kingdom Metazoa; phylum Chordata; class Lepidosauria; order Squamata; family Elapidae; genus Laticauda; species Laticauda laticaudata. The sequence goes on from BHFT01040056.1 coordinate 5,295, forward strand.
CATTCCATTTGGGGTGCAGGCATGTGTGCATGAGCACTTTCAGCATGTGATGAGGAAAAGGTTAGCCATCACTGGTCTAAGGCTACTTTTTTCCATTAGAATAGAATAGAATAAAAGAGTTAGAAGGGACATTGGATGTCTTCTAGTCCAGGGGTCACCAACTTTTTGGACTTCAGGGACCACCAAACTCATAATGTTGAATCCCACAGACCAAAGACCCTGGGAAAATCCCCAAAAAAGTCTGTAGGGACATTCCCCACCCCATTTTCCTACTGATTGATCATTCTTTATTTGGGATTGCAGGATACCATCTCCAGCTCCATTCTCAGGGGGAGAGGGAGAGGGAGAGAGAAAGAGACTGAGACTCAGACTCAGACTAAGACTCAGACTCAGACTCAGACTCAGACTCAGACTCAGACTGACTAACTTTTGGCCTTTTTGGATAATTAGTCTAAAAGAAGACCATCCGGCCAATTTATACAGCGGTTCACAAAGATTAAATACTAGCTGAGAATTTTAGTCCCAACCATCTGGAGGGCACCAGCTTTGGGAAAATTTGTAGTAAGTAATTAGCACTGTGGAACAGACATTCAGACAGATATAAATGATCATGATAAACTTAACACTCATTATGTGAAGTACTTTTTAAAAAATATAAGCAGTAGAAAAGAGAACAGATCTAAAAGTACATAGGTTTAAGGAACACACAATTTACTTGGTTTTATGAATAGCTACCATTAGTTGTAATTTTTATTTGATGTTTTTTCCCAGTAGATGTCCATTTGTGGATAAGATGCAAGAATTATGTTGGTAAGGTTGAATCAAATAAATGTAAGGGAAAAATGAAAAGAAATAAACATGTATCAGTTGATATAAGAAAAGTATGCAGAGCATAGAAATGTCTGTGGAGATTCTCAATCATCCAGGTCATGGTTGTTCAAAGATACATTTTCAAATAGGTAACGACTTTCTTAGCTTTTTCTTGAAAAATGTTTCACTTCTCATCCAAGAACTGGAAAAGCTTCTTGAATATGAAGTGAAACATTTTCAAAGAAAAAAAAAAACAAGAAAGTCAAGTTGCCTTTTGGAAAATGCACTTTTGGGAAAAGCACATAAGTGTAAGGGACAATTAAAGCACTAGCTAAGAGCAGGAACCTATATCACTGGAAAATCATTTGTCAGATAGGATTGTGATACCAAAAATCTCCTCCTATTGCAGGAGATTTTTTGTAGAATATTTATTGTAGAGACATCCTTCCTTTCACTTATGACTGTGTGACTGTAACCTTGTTGCTTATATCCTAACGATTTTTATTGACTGTTTCATTGTATGATTTGATTGCTTGTTGTATCCTATGACTATATTCTATATACTGTATACCCTATGACTATATAACCCTGTGACTATTATTAAGTGTTGTACCTTATGATTCATGACTCTTGATGAATATATCTTTTTTTATGTACACTGAGAGCACATGCACCAAGACAAATTCCTTGTGTGTCCAATCACACCTAGCCAATAAAGAATTCTGTTCTATTCTATTTGTTGGGACATGCAGGAGAGAGTTATAGAGTCAACAAAGTAAATACAGATCTATTCTGAGCTACTTTCAACAAGCTCTCATCTTATGAAAAACATCCCACATATTTAAAATAGAATGCTTCTCTCATATGGAATATATTTATCCTGTGTGTATGTTTGTGTGTCTGTGTGTCCATACATAAGGAGGACAGTGGCTCACATGGTTAGGACACATGGCTCATGAGTGGCAAGCTTGTGTTCAAGACCTGGATACTGTTGTCCCAGCAGTTTGAAAGTGATTTGAAAGTGAGTCACCTCAAATACAGGTGAAACTCAAAAAATTAGAATATCATGCAAAAGTTCATTTATTTCAGTAACGCAACTTAAAAGGTGAAACTAATATAATACCTGAGATAGACTCATTACATGCAAAGCAAGATAGTTCAGCCATGATGTGTCAAATTGTAATGATTATGGCTTACAGCTCATGAAAACCCCAAATCCACAATCTCAGAAATTAGAATATTGTGAAAAGGTTCAATAATCTAGGCTCAAAGTGTCACTCTAATCAGCTAATTAAGCCGTAATACCTGCAAAGGATCCTGAGCCTTTAAATGGTCTCTCAGTCTGGTTCAGTAGGAATCACAATCATGGAAGGACTTGTTGACCTGACAGTTGTGCAGAAACTATCATTGACACCCTCCATAAGGAGGGAAAGCCTCAAAAGGTAATTGCAAAAGAAGTTGGATGTTCTCAAAGTGCTGTATCAAAGCACATTAATGAAAACTTATGTGGAGGGAAAAGTGTGGAAGAAAAGGGTGCATGAGCAGCAGGGATGACCGCAGCCTGGAGAAGATTGTCAGGAAAAGGCCATTGAAAAGTGTTGGGGATTTCACAAGGAGTGGACTGAGCTGGAGTCAGTGCATCAAGAGCCACCACACACAGACGGATCCTGGACATGGGCTTCAAATGTCATATTCCTCTTGTCAAGCTCTCCTGGACAACAAACAACGTCAGAAGCGTCTTACCTGGGCGAATGAAAAACAGAAGTGGTCTGTTGCTCAGTGGTCCAAAGTCCTCTTTTCTAATGAGATCAACTTTTGCATCTCATTTGGAAACCAAGGACCCAGAGTCTGGAGGAAGAATGGAGAGGCACACATTGGAAGATGCTTGAAGTCCAGTGTGAAATTTCCACAGTCTATATTGATTTGGGGAGCCATGTCATCTGCTGGTGTTGGTCTACTGTGCTTCATTAAGTCCAGGATCAATGCAGCCATCTACTAGATTTTGGAGCACTTCATGCTTCCTTCCGCAGATGAGCTTTATGGGAATGCTGACTTTGTTTCACCTGTAGATAGATGAGTACCTTTGGTGGGCAACTTAATGGGGACATGAAAGGAGTCTCCAACTGGGCATCGCTGGGGCAGCTGTGATGTCAGTGGTTAATCCTGTCAACCTAGATGTGCTTTGGTACTCCCAACCCAAATGTAATAATATCCATATGATATACATATACACAGTGGTGGGATACAAACATTTTGTACTACTGGTTCTTTGAGAGTGGCTTGGTGGGCATGACAGGGGAAGGATACTGCAAAATCCCCATTCCCTCCCCACCCCACTAGCTCCATTTCTCCTGTGCAGGACAACAAAAGAAGACCTAGCTGATCAGCTGGGACTCGGGAGGCAGAGAATAGATGGGGGCAGGGCCAGTCAGAAATGGTATTTGTCGGTTCTCCAAACTACTCAAAATTTGCTCTACCGGTTTTCCAGAACTGGTCAGAACCTGCTGAATACCACTTCTGCATATACATATACACACCACATATAAACACACAGAGACACACACACAGGCCATACATTATATATAACTTCATATGTTAATGTCTCTTCTCCAGGTTATGAAATATATGGACAGTGAGTTTTGTATTTGTGTAATAGAAGATGAATTACAAGAAGGATAGAATTAATTTTCCTCTTTTTAACATTTCATCTTTTAATATGGAAGTCACTTCTTTTGATAGCTAAGAAAACAGACTTCTATTTCAAAGCAACATCCCACTGATGATCAAACACTGAGGACCACCAATCTAATGGAAATTCTGATTATATTATTTTATTCCTTTCAGTTGGCTGTGCCTGATTCTTGCTAGGCTGCACACAAACTATCATACTTTACAGTGTGTTCTAACAGCAATATGGCAAGTGCTCCAATTCTAAAACCAATAGTCTGGCAAAAGATGAAAGAAAGATTGTATGATGAAAGAAAATCAATATTGCAATTTGCTGACTAACTAACACGGTAAAAAAATAAAAGAGATGATCAGGTATGGTGACGGCATTATTTCTTTGAGATGACTTCATGATACTGATATTTGCAAGTTTGGATGGAATTGTTTTATTATCATATAAATGACTAATATTTATTCAGAGATTTACTACTGCCCATGCTATTTCTTGCTGCAGATTTGAAAGACTCTGCCTAGAGCTATTTATTTAACATACCATATTCTTTAGTGTTTTCAGCAAAACATCAATTTTGCTGAAAAACAAAAATTGTCTTTTTCCCAAGAACAACTGATGTTTTCAGTCAAGTTGTCTGATATAATCATTCTTTTAAAAACACAAATAAACCATTAGCTTTAGCATATTACAGCTCTCCCCTTCTGCAAATCTCTTTAAATCTCTGACTGCCCCAATTCACAAGAAGCTTGCTCGAACCTTAACTGCTCTCAGCTTTGCCTTGGGCCATTAGCTAACAAACCAAGCATTACTGCAAGTAATGGCCATTTTTGCCAAATGATTATTACTTTATTGAAGTGCATTTTCTGTGTTTCTTTGTGTCATGTTGCAATGACTGTGCAAGATTGAATTTCATCCCTATGAAAGTAACATCCTGAAATAAAAATTGAGTTTAGTGGATTAAACTAGAAGCCCTACTTAAAATTTAGTACATAAATGAATAGGGTTTGATGATAGATTCATGGTGCTTTTTTTTCTTTCCAATTTTGCTTTTCTTTAGAACAAATCTACCAAGTAATTTAGAGATGGAATTAATGAGAATGACTTTTCAGTAATACACAAAATCAAGATACTGTATTAGCAAGCTGTGTTATAGATTCATTTGGATCAGATGGATTTGATTATTAGCATTCTGTTCTTCAGCAACAAGCTACATGTACTGTCTGTTGCCATGACAATAAATTGGAAAGGATTACCTGCCTACTTATCAATTTTTATTAGCACAATCAACCTACCTGCTTAACAGTAGCCTATTTAAATACCATTGATAAAATATAGCATGACATTAGGCATGCAAATTAATGGTACAGAGAAAGGGGCAATAAAATAAAAATACCAAGTTTCAACCATACAAAGTGTGCTGATGGAGCTCATTAGTATAACAGGAGAAAAAAGTCTAAATGCAAATTTAAATCATAGGTGAAAAGTTTTTAGCATAATATGAATATAAAAATAGAATTTGGGGTATTCTGAACCCCCTTCCCCTTAACATAGAAAATACTAAACTAGAATTCTCTTCATTGGCACCTGGCTATATTGCATGTCCTGTTGAATGCAGCACTATAGAAGTGTTGAGCCCTTTTAAAATGATTTAGGAATTCTGCTAAATATTTCATATTCTTATGCTTTGGAATGCATATAGATTTACACCAGTTCTGGATACAAACCATTCAGATTGGTAATACAATGCCAATGTCAGTGAGAATGGAGAAACTCATAACTGTTTAACTCTGATCAAAGGAGGATTGGCAATAATAATTTGTAATATTTTTTAATCTTCCAACCCTTCTTATGCCAATAATAATCATGTTCACATTAGCTGAATGATGACTACTTAATGTAAGAAGATATTTTAAGTCACCAGTGGGGGAGGAGGGAATGGCCTAATATTAGGGCATATATGAATATCTGTCAGTGGGAAATGCCAGTATCCATTGGAAAGATATAATATAGAGATTGGCTGTCATCACAGTCTTAAGGAGACAGTTTGAACAAATAGTAGAATCATTGTTATTTTAAAGGATGATGTATCATTCCAAAAGCCTCAATTTAGCAAGGATTTCTTTAAGGTGTTGGAGAGATAACAATAAACAAGACATGAGAGTGTGTAGTATAATGTAAAACTAAGATCAATCCAATTTAGCCTACTATTCAAGAAAAGATAAAACAAGAGAACCAACCAAACTGCACCCAGAGCTTCCTTTAAGTTAAATTACTTTTGACCTATCTACAAGAGATGAAAATAAAATATGATTTAGGAAAATGGAAGGAATTGTAATATGATATTTTGCAGGACAAAAATGTCAACTAGCAGTTTACCTGCCAACCTATCAGTTCATAAATATTATCCATCTTCACATTAAACCAATTCTTTATAACTGTAGAAGTCTCTCTTTGAAATATATCCACAGCATAGTATAGTGAAGGGTGTGTGTATGTGGAACTCTACAACGTCCTGCTTGTTTGCCTGCATCCAGATTTGCCAATTTTTAAAGTTTATTACATTCTGTTGTTTTGTTGACATCTTGATTAGCAGTTATAGATAAGATAATTCAGTACCTGGTTCCACTCAAGAAGAACTGTGTGGTTCCATGGGCTCTTGTAAGCTGGTGTCAAGATAACATACCAAGCATCTGTTATGATTGTGAGACATCAAGAAGATAAGAGAATGTTGGAGGGAGTCGCTGGCGTCGCAACGATACGGCATGTGATCTTGGAGGTCTGAGATCACTGCGGATATTTTTGCTCCTGGACAGTTTAATCAGATCTAAACCATCCCGAAGAGATGGCGAATGTAAAGAGAGCATCCTGACGATCCCAGGGATATCACAAAGTCCCTGGTAGATCCAAGAGAAGCTCTTTTTGCCAGCGGCAAAGAGGCAGCCATTAAAGCTGCTGAAGTTGGGGACAGCTCAAAATGGCAGAGAACAGAAACGAGAGAGTGTGCCGTTTGGTGAGAACTTTTTTTATTTATCTTAAGATTTGAAAGACACCCTAAAGAAAGAAAGAATCTGTAAAATTTTGAAACAGAAGTGATTAATGCAACAGAAGGCAATTTTTCAACAAGGATTGTCAAAGTAATATTTTTTTTTTCATTGCTGGAATTTTATACATGGATCTTAAGGCCTGTCACATCTGCCACGGATGCAAAACGTTTAGTAAAAGGACACACACGGACTGAGGCAAAATGTTCCATCAACGTTGTTATCACCATCTTCAAAAAGGGGCAAAAATTTGCCATAAACCGGAGCGGATAACACGGAAAGGAAGCGGAGTAGCAGGGAGGACGCAGGGTGGATGGAAAGTTCGGATGCGGAACGGAAGCCGCACGGATGGAAGCGGTATGGGGAGCAGAATGGCATAATCCGGCAGGGCTTCGCGGGGGCCTGAGCAAAGCCGAGCGGCGAACGGATGAAGTGGATGCAGAGCGGATTGCCGAGTGGTGAAGCGGATGCAGAGGATGCCCAAGCAGATGCACAGAAGAAGCCTAGCGGATGCACAGCCGGAAGCCGAACGGATGCCGAGCGTTACATTTGCGCATGCGGGGGGGATGCATTGAAGTAAGCCCGCGATATATAAGGGAAGCAGCTCGCACGTGGCCAGCATTCGGGAGGAAAAGACCTGCTGCCGGATACATCGAGTCTTGCCTGCCCCTGCCTGCAATGCCTGCCTGAGCAAGCCTTGCTTGCCAGCGACTTCCTGCAGCGCTGCCTCCAGCCATTGGCCAGCCTCTTCCTGCCAGCCTTGATCTTCCTGCCTGCCTGCAGCCTTGGCTGACAGCCTGCCTTCCAGCTTCCCTAATCAGCCAGTTCTGCCTGCCAAGCCTTGGTGGCCTGCCTTCCTGCCTGCCTGGCCTTCCCTGCCAGGCTTCCTGCCAGCCTTGTGCGCTAGCCTTCCCTGCCAGGCTTGGTGCCTTGCCAGCCCCTCACCTACCCAGCCTACCCTGCCCATCCCAGCAACCTCCCGAAACCATGCGGGGAAGATAGGCGAAAGCCTCGAGCAACCTGCTGGCCATCCCCCTTTCCTTGGCAGAGGGACAGGGCCAACCGCCCGCCTCCTGTCCCAGAACGCTGTTCTTGCTGGGGTTCTGCTGCTGCGGCTCCCTCAGCTCTTCTGGTGCTGGAAGTTTCTGCTGAAGCTGCTCCTGGTTGGTGAGTGACTTTACTGCTGCATATCTCTGCTGAAGGCTGCTTCTGGCGGTGGTGCTTACTGCTGCTGGTACTCTGTCTGAAGCTGCTTGCTGGTTCCTGGCTCGTCCCTGCTCATCGCCGTCTGGTCTTGCCTCGTCCTGCACTCGCGCTCGCTGGGTCCTAGCTCGTGACTGCTGCTGCTGCTCGTGCTCACTGTTCATTGTTGTGTGCTTTGCTGTGTCTCACTGCTGCTGCTGAATGATCCTTGGTCCACTCGTGGCATGCTCAGTGGTAGCGTGCTGGTGCGCTGGCTAGATTGGCTGCGAATATGCGCAGTGATCAGATTAGACTGTGTGAAATGTCGCGGAGATGCAGAATATGTCAGTTTACTGCCCGCGCGTCGCGCGAGAATGGATGATAGATCTTGAGGCCTCGATCTCGCTCATGCTCCAGACTGATGGGTGGTCGGTGGAGGAGAAGCCCTACCTACGAATGGGAAGCATATCTACGCATTCCCATCTCGAGATAGCTGTTGGAAGGCAGCCTGCCATATATAGTGATGCTCCCTGCCATAAGGGAGGGAAGAGTGCAAATGCGACAGACGGGAGAAGAGGGCAGTACGTTTTCATTGAGGAGGAAGGCACGGAGGAATGAGGGTATCGGAGTGGCTGAGAGAGAATGACTATCCTGTGGCGGAAGGGATACAACAGGCTGGTACCAGGGACAACTGAATCCCAAGGAAGCAGGCTTGCCTTGGAGAAGAGAGGCGGTAGAGCCTGGGCTACACATAAGGATGTGATCCTGGCTGGTGAAGGCAGCATTTGCACACCTGGTAAGGGAAGCTCGGCAGCACTGTAAGGAAAATACTGGCAGGGCTCCACAGTTAGCTCGACGCCGAGCAAGGACGACACTACGGTCATGGGCCCAGGTGCAGCTTCAATGGAGGGTGAGATCCAACACCGCGAGGAGGCACCAGTGAGAGCCCTCTGTCCTACCCAGACCCGTCGTTTCTCCGACCAGCAGCCCTGCTGCAGAGCCAGTCCTACCGTCTCCGGCCGGAGAGTGCAGTTCCTGTCTCCAGGCAGGATTTGTGATGGAGCGTGCCACGGTGAGAACCCCGTGGTAGCGCAGATGTAAAGCCATGTAGGAGCGCGCGTCGAAGGACTCCTGGTGGTGATGACGTTGGGAGAAAGGAGAAATCACATCCACACATGCACGTAGCCGCATCCAGCCCCCCCCAGCTCCACCTCCCAGAAAGAGCAGAGAGGCCAAGAAGCAGCAAGGAGGGGCAGAGCCCACTTGTGCACTGCTTGGAAATCAGGGGGACATGAGTGACCATCGGACGCAGCATGATCTGCCTCTCTCGAGCTCTGGTCCGAGCACCGCTTCCTCCATAGCTCGCAACCGCGCAAGCCCTTCCTCAACCTATGTAACGAGGGCCCTACATAGAGGACATGGCGGATCCAGTACCAGGTTGTGCAGGACTGGACAACGGAGCTGTTCACAACTCTCAGACCTCAGGAACCTGCTCCCACCAGTCAGGTCTGGCTCCTCCACCACCAGGGCTGAACTGTCCTCCCATATCCAAGGCTTCCACAGGCCCATCACCTACCGACGGCTAATACGGCTTACAGGAGGTCCACAGCACAGGCAGCAAGCGCCTTCGCCAGTCAGGCACTAGAGTCAACGGACATAACACGTTGCCACCGGGTTCCATGAATGCCACTGTGATGCAACCTTCACACAGCAATGATGCAGACCAATGACAGCAATGCCACCCACTAGGCATGCATGCCATGCATGCCACCAATCCCAGTCCTACACACTCAGCGTGCAGACCAGACAGCCCCAATAGCTCACTACTCTCTTCGCTCGCACGGCCTACAGCCAAGCCACGCGGCCTCAGTACAAGTTGTCATCAGTACTGGGGCTGACAGACCCCATTAGCATGGAGGAAGGACGCTCTCAGCATCATGGGTTCTGAGCCAGCTTTCCGAGAAAGCTTTCTCACACACCGTCACCCTTGTATTTCCTCGTCGGAGGCCCAGGCACCCAGTGGTGCTTATTAGACCAGCAACTGCCAGAGGAACGCCCACTCCACAGTCACTCTGGCCCTATGCAGGCGGCCCTGTAGACGGGCACAACCTCCGAGTGACCGCAAGAGGAAGTGCGCAGCAGACTGGCTGGGCCTGCTTACTCGACTTTATTTGGACACTTGACTTGGGTTTATTTTTTGTGTTTATAGCTTCTTTGGTTTCAAGGTAAAGTCTATCTTTGATTCACAACACTTGCTTTCATTTCTGTTTTTTTAATAAGTCTTGGTGGAAACTTTTAGAAATGGTTTAAGGCCTCTTGAATGCTTGTTGGGATGGGTTAAGATAGCAATGGGGTGGCAGGGATACCTGTGGAATGAGCAGGGATACCTTTGGGATGGGTAAATAGCTGTGGGATAGATAAACATCCATTGTAAGCATAGTGGGACTGTATGGTCCCCCTCCCAGGTGCCACCTATTGGCGCCTTTATTATCAATAACCCATGTAATAATCATCCACACATGTAAACACAACACAACTCTTTATTAAGATGGCCCCTGTTCATTATAGGCACACCCCACATAACATGGCCAATCCTTCAATTCAGTGTGATGAGACGGATGACGGAGCATCCATTAATCATACCTGTCACCTGTTTCTTTGCCACTCCACCGCTCCAGCTGGGGAGTTGCACCAGTGTTTCAGAAGGTTTTGTGCTGCTTCTTCCCCTTCACGTTGAGGGCTGCTGTTGGGGCCTTTGCACATCCTCAAGTGTCTAATCAGGTTTCGCCCTTGCCTCATTCCCCAGGCTCCATGTCCCCATCTGCTTGTTGGAGGTTCCACGAGCCTGTTCTAAAACTGGGTAAAGCTGTGCGCATGAGATTTGTGCAGGCAAGCAGCAGCTTCCACGATATGGCCTCACGGTCTCTGCGGCGATGTTGCCATGGTGGTGAGAAGTACCTGGAACCTGTTGGCCGGATGCCAAAGGCATTCTCCACACCGTCTTGCCTGGCCAGCCTGTAGTTTGAAAGATCCTCTCTTCACGGGTGAGGAGTCCTGGAAAGTGTACAGGTCTTCTTGAGGTAGGTTCTGAGGGAGAATGGGCGTCCATCCCCCAACGATGAAGTAGGGCAACATCTTGCGTTGTTGTTGGGCAGAGGGTATGGATCTGGGAAGCGCCACGATTGAGGTTGCCATTTCCAGCCTCCTTGAGGGACTGGCGTTGTATACCTGGCCATCTGCAACATGAAGCCATTTGCCGTGAAGCATCGTATGTACAGTGAATTTGTTAGTCAGCATCGTGACCATGGCGAAAGAGACGATGCCTCGGAAGAAGCCCCTTGTAGTTGAAATAAGTGTGACCCCGATTTTTTGAACTGCTTTTGCCCGGCATGTGTTTGCCATCTATGGCTCCAACGGTGTGGGGGAAGTTCCACCTTCTGATACCCACTGCTCTGCCACTTTCTTCCAATCTTTCTCAGTGGAGGGGCACTGGTAGGAGCTCCTCCAGGTATTCCTTCGATGATCTGCCTGCACCACTTTCTCTTGACCACAATGCTGATGGTCGTTATGTGGCAACACTCCAGGCCGTACTGGCATGCTGCTGGTAGTGGTCCATGCGGCAGGTGGTGCGAGTCAGTGCCACCTTGGCGCCAGGTCCAGGCTGGGCCGGAAGTTGGTTTTTTGCCTTGGTCACCTGGTGTCAGCCGCTGCACAACTTTGTCATAACATGGTGGTGCAATCCTGCATGGAAGTTTTGGAATGCCCGATGTGCTCTTCGTTCCAGATGCTCCACCATCAGCTTGTTGCACAGTCCATACTCGGCTCTTCTCCTTGAATCAATCTTCTGGACCCAGACACTTCTTGGCCGCCTCTTTTCTTCCCGTAGTAGAGTTCACAGAGCTGTTGCTGGCTTCGCACTGTAGCAGAAGGATGGTGGGCTGCCAAAAGGACTGTGTTACGATCCACGGTTGACATGACTGGTTTTGCTGGTGCGAAGAGGACAGAGGTTCAGATGAAGGCTTCCAGATGGTCTGCAGCAGGCTGGGCTGCTGGTCTGAAAGTGAGATGAGACGAGTTGCTCCGCTTTTTATAGGCCAGTATAGGTTGTCGCCTTTGCATCCTCTAGGCATCCTCTAAGGGCATCCTCTAGACATCCTTATATCCGATGATGAGTGTCCCCCTCTGTGAACGTTTTTTTCCATTTTAAACGCTTCTGTTGTCCACTAGGCATTCGTTCTGGCATCCGTTCCTAACATCATTCTGCGTCCGTTCCCGCTTCCTGCCTGCGTCCAAGTGATGCGAGTTGCGGGCAGATTGTGCAGCGGATGCCTAGCGATATAGCGGATGCGAACGGATGCAGAACAGGTGCCCGTAGTGTGATTGTAGCGGATGCACGAATGGATGAATTGGATTACATTTTCCTGCGCCAGTTTTTGAAGCAGCTTCAAAACTTTTCCTATGTGGCGGAATGAAATCGTCAATAGACCGATGCTGGATGGATAGAGAGGGCAAAAACTGAGGCAGTGAGTACAGAACTTGACAACATCGTGTTAACCCATGGATGGCAGGTCTGTTTTTTTCCATTTTACATCCATCTTTGCATCCGTTGGTGCAAGTGTGACAGGGGTTTATAATTTTGAAATTTGGGACTGATTTCTTTTTTTTTTTCTTATTATTTATTATTTTCTCCTTTTTGATTTTTATAATATTTTAAGCCAGATTTTCCGCTTTAGTTATTTTAATACCTTTTTTCTTTTTTAATTAAGGCCCTGTCAACTGCCCCAACGGACTGCCAAATGTTAGTTAAAGGAAGGAGACTACACGGAACGAGCCAAAATGTTTCATCCGTTGTTATCCGCTCTCAAAAGGGGCAAAAAATTTTGCATTAACTGGAGTGGATCCTACACGGAAAGGAACAGACGCGGGAGGACACAGGGCG
>BHFT01040058.1:0-41600 GCA_004320025.1 Laticauda laticaudata
TTGTTGTTTATGAAGATAACCAATCAGCAGTACAGATGGCTTCAAATATTGCTGTTAAAACAAGAACGAAACACAAAGTTTTAAGATATTTAAATGTGAGACAATGTATGCCAAGTAAGATGATTAAGTTAGAATACTGTATGTCAGAAAACAATATAGCAGATCATTTTACAAAGGCCCAAGGCTCTGTAAAGCATAAGGCTTGCTGTGAAGATTATGGACTGAGAATGTAAGGTTGTATATATTGTCCTACCCAAAGGGGAGAATGTTAGGAATGTAATTCACCTAACAGCTCTTTGGTGAAAAACCAGGATAAACATTTTAATACTATATCTTTAAGAGCATGCCAAAAACTGCAATTGGGTGTGGTTTTGCAAATGGCCATAAGATGGAGCCAGAAACCTGGGTTGTCTTAGCCTCAGAAGAGAGCGTGAGTGAGTGAGTCTCTGTTTCCTTCTGTTGGAGAGTTTTGCCCAACCTATATTAACTGTTATTCATGGATTTGATGTAAGTCTGATACTGAATTGTTTTTGACATTGGACTTTGTTATTGGATTATCCCTGGATGAAAACTGACTAATTTTACCGGTGAATGACTTTGGGCTGTGTTTGAACTTTGCTTAAACATTTCTGGAAGTAAAAACCTACATTTACCGTACAGTGTATCTGTGTGCTGTGTATGTATTATTCAAACACTTCTCTCACTATGTATCCCTGTATGCGCTCATTCTCCTAGCGGGGAATTACCTCAACAGGTACCTTTATGGACTCATATATTTCCTTCACCAATTGCTTTTAAAAATGGTTTTAATAATCGTTTTTCAGGTATTAAGAATCCTGTATCGAAACATTTTACATTGGGTGAATTTCCTACAATCCTAAATGAAAGAAGTTGTCATGGCTTCCAAATTAGGCTTCAAAATGCAGATAGATCAGTCCCACTGGATGCTGCCATTATAGACAGACTATATTCAAAAGATGTTATGGAACTGGAACATGTTATACTGAACAAAACCGGGAATTACCTAAAGTGGATTTAAAAATTACAGATTGCAAGAATGATATGGGAAAATATGTTATACTGGACACAGAAATGAAAATGATTGATGTCTTCATAATTAAAATAACCAATTATTAATCAACTATTTACAAAATCTGCACTACTATTACTATTAATCTTCCCATCACTCCTTATCACCCATCCCCTCCCACTTGTCACTGCTGTGAGCGGGGTAATGACTGTAACTTAATGTCATTTGTATCCTTATGACTTTACATTAACTTTTTTCTAGTATGATTGATTGCTTATGTACCTATTGACTATCATTAAGTGTTGTACCTTATGATTCTTGGACTCTTGACAAATATATCTTTTCTTTTATATATACTGAGAGCATTTGCACCAAGACAAATTCCTTGTGTGTCCAAGGTTCACACTGGTCCAATAAAGACATTCTATTCTATTCTAAACTCAGCTAAATAACAGACCGAACAATGTAGTGGGCAGGATAATTTCGACTAACTCATGCGATTTATGAAAGGAATTATTAAAATCCTTGAAAATTGTCTGTGAAAAAGGCAAAGAAAAGAACCAACTGTTGCCAGAAAACTTAATATCATGGAATTAAAAAGCAACCATTAAAGATTGCTAAAAGTAAAGAGGTAAAATAAGGGATTAATATTGGATTATGTGATCAAAGTTAAATTCTCTGCATAATTTGGTAAAGGCCTGTCATATCGCCGCCGACGATGCAAAAAACGTTTGTAAAAAAGGGACAACAGCGATGAGCAAAAACTGTTCCATCCATTGTGATTAACGCTCTCAAAAGTGCCAATTGCATAAGAGAGTGGAGCAACACACGGAAAGGAACGGACGGGCGGGCAGGACGTAGCCAGGTGAGACAGCGGATGCTCCACAGAAGCCTACGCGGATGGGAAGCAAGATGGGAGTGGATGCACATCCGCAAGGCTTCCGGGGGAGCAGCAAGCGGAGCGGAACGGAACAGACGATGCAGATTGCCGAGCGGGATGAAGCCGGATTGCAGAGCGAAGCCTCAGCAGAAGCCTAACGGACTGCCTAGCGGAAAGCCTAGTGTTCACTGCGCATGTGGGGAGGATGCATTGCATCAGGCCCCCACTAGATATAAAGGGAAGCGCTCGCAAGCAGGTCACCATCAGAGCGAAAGACCTGCTCCAAGACACAGCTTCCAAGCCCCAACACCATCGGGAAGAAGAGGAAGCCTGCTTTGCCAGCCTAGTGGCAACAGAGGGACAGGGCCAGCCCTCCCACCCCCTGGCCTGACTTGCTCTCCTGGGGCTTTGCTACCCGGAGCTCGCTCTTCTGGTGCTGGGCTTGCTGCTGATGCTGCTTCTGGACGGTGGTGCTTCTGCTGATGCTTACTCTGCTGATGCTGCTTCTGGTGGTGGTCGCTTCTGCTGATGCTGCTTCTCGGTGGTGGTGCTTCTGCTGGTGCTTACTCTGCTGGCACTGCTCCTGGTGCGGTGCTATCTGCTGGTGTTACTCCGCTGGCACTGCTCTCCTGGTGCTGGGTGCTTCGCTGGTGCTTACTCTGCTGGCGCTACTCCTGGTCCGGTTGGCCCTGCTGGTGCTTTCCTGGCTCCATGCTGGTCATCGCTGGTGCTCTTGTCCTGCTGCCTGATGTCTGCTGGTGCTCCTAGTGCTGCTGGTCCTTGCTTTTGCTGCTACTGTTGTTTGCTTGCTGCTGCTGGTGGTGTCGGTGTGAGGAGCAGCCCCTACACACCTCGAAGCCATTCTGATGAGGGCCCATACTGGCCCTGCCAAATGGGAGGCAAGAGGCAGATGTGCTGAAAACGGGAGAGGAGGCAATACACAATCGAAGAGGACAATGAGGAGAGGTGCTGGAGTGGCTGAGGAGAAGAAATATCTTTGGCGGAAGGGACATACGGCTCTATCGAGACACGCAAGAGGAAGCAGCTTTGCGAAGAACGAAGGTGGAGAGCCTGGGCTACACTTCGGAGGTGCTCCTCAGCTGGTGGAAGCACATGCACCCCTGGTACGGAAGGCTGCACCTCAAGACAAATCTGCGCCAGGCACGGTCAATGCTGAGGACAGAAGAGACCTATGTGATGGCCAAGTGCAGCTTCTTGGAGGGTGAGAATCTGCCACCTGGGAGCAGCCCCTCTCCCACCCTCTCTCAGGCAGCCTTCTGAGAGCCAGATCCCTCGTCTGGCAAGAGTAGCTCCTGTGTCCAGGCAGGTATCTGTGGAGCGTGCCATGACGGGAGACCCCCCGACATCTAGCTGCACTACCGTGGGGAGCGCGTGGAGGACCCCTGATTGCAAGGTGGGAGACAAGGAGAGGGCACTTCCAAACACAGCCCAACTGCATCCACACCCAGCTCACGTCACCGAAGCAGGAGAGGCAGACCAGGAGGAGCAGAGCACACTATCCCTGCTGAATAGGGACACATCAGGGAGCAGCGGTAGACTCTCCTCTCTCAGCTGGGTACCAAACTCATCCCAGCACCGGATTGCCATCCTCCAACTTGCCAGCCTTCTTTACCTTACGTCAAACGCAGACCCTCAATGAACATGTCGGAACACTCCAGTAACCAGGTGGTGAACGGGACAGGAAATACCGATCTTACTTACACAACCCTCTCAACAGATGAAGCGCTGCTCGCATCCAGTCCAGCGGCCTGCTCTCCACCCGTATTATTGGCTTCAATCAGGTGATGTCACTTTCGCTCCTTTTCAAGGCTTTCCACGGCCCTTCCTCTGTACCAAGTCAGCTATCCAGGAGGTCCAGCAGCAACAGGTTGCAGCCCTTCCCATCTCTAGGCACTATGGTTACTATGCGGATTGCAACCGGTGTCACTTGATGCCAAGATCCACCGCACGCCATCTCTGATGCAGCTCACACTACAGATGCCACCTCACACCCCGATGCTACCAATGTCTCCAGTCCTCACCCAGCTGCAGACCAGACAGCCCACTACATTGCTTCCTTCACCACCACAGCCAAGCCACGGCCTAGAACTCATGTCATCTGGTCTGTGGGGCTACACCCCATGTACATGGAGGAGGGGCTCTTAACATCACGGGGCGCTGAGCCCAGCTGTCTGAGCAGCTTCCTCAACACACCGTCCCCTGTTGTCCTCCGGGGCCCAGGCACCCCAGTGGTGCCTCAGACCAGCACTACCACAGCGCCACCCCAACGCACTGGACATCACCCCTGAGGAATGCCTCACCCCTGAGGACATGCCTCAGATTTGACTGAAAGAGTGCAGAGACTGGTGGCATACCTGTTGATTTATTTTTACTTTTTTGGACACTTGGCTTGGGGTCGTTTTTTTCTTTTACAGTTTTTATTAATAAAGATTATCTTTGCTCACATACTTGCTTCATTTATTTTTGTCAATTAAGTCTTGGTGGACAATTTTAGAAAATGGTTTAAGTCGTTTGCATGCTTGTGGATAGGTAGAGGATAGCAGTGAGATGGGCAGGATTACCTGTGGGATATGGGTAATTGCTGTGGGAATGGCAGGGATACCTGTGGGATGGGTAAATAGTTGTGGGATACACAGCTATTACTGTCCAGTGCAAGCGCATAGTGGGGACTGTATCGGTCCACCTCCCGCCAGGTGTCTATCGGCCCTTCTATATCAATATAATGTAGATCTATTCATCCACACATGTTAAAACAAACCACAATCTTTATTTAAATGCCCTGTTCATTGTAGGACCACTCAACATACATGGCACATCTCATCAGTGTCTGATGAGACAGGCTCAAGGAGCATCCATTAAGCATCTATCATCCGTGTCTTGCCATGGACACTGGCTCCAGCTGGGGAGTTGCATCAGTGTTTCCAGGAGGTTGCGCTGCTTCTTCCCTTCACGTGAGGCACTGTTGGGCCTTGCACATCCCAAGTGTATATCAGAGCTTTCACGCCTTTGCCTTCCATCTCCCCAAGGCTCCATGTCCCCTTCCTTGTTGGACGTCACGAGCTGTTCTGCAACACTGGTAGGGGTGCGCATCCGTGAGATTGTGCGAGGTGCAGCAAGCTTACCATGATGCTCCTCAAGTCGCCTGGGTGATCGCTGCATAGGTGGTGAAGAAGTACCTGGACCTGGTTGGCAGGAATGTCAAAGGCTGTTCTCCACCACCACCTTGCCCTGGATAGCCTGTTAGTTGAAGAACCTCTCTTCCACGGGTGAGAGCAATCTGGAGGTGTAGGCGCTTCATGACGGTAGGTTCTGAGGGAGAAGGCATCATCCCCCAACAATGAAGTAGAGCACATCTTGTGTGTCATTGGGCAGGGGGTCTGGATCTGTGGAAGCCCATGTGACGTGCCATTTCCAGCCCTCCTTGAGGTGACTGGCAACTTGTATACCTGGCTATCTGAAGCTAGACCCGCTGCCTGAAGCATCGATGTACATGACTTGTGGAGTCAGCTCGACAATGGCGAAGAGGATGAGCTGAAGAACCCCTTGTCAGTTGAAATAAGTGGACCCCGACTTTTTGGCTCGGAGCTTTGCAGGCCATCGTGTTTGCCATCTATGGCTCCATACGGTGTTGGGGGAAGTTCCACTTCTGATACCACTTGCCTCTGCAACTCTTCCCAGCACTTCTTCAGTGGAGGGGCACTGGAGAGCTCCTCCAGGTATTCTTCGCATGATGGCCTGCAGCCACTTCTCTGACCACAATGCTGATGGTGTGTTGGCACCTCCCAGGCCGTACCTGAAGGTGGTCCCTGAGCCAGTGGCGGCAGAGTTTCCGTGCCACTTGACGCCCAGAGCTAGGCTGGGTCTGGAGTTGGTGTTGCTTCTTTGGTCAACCGTTGGGTGCTCAGTCCGCATCCTACAATTCATCAAAACTGGCTGGATGGCATGGCTCAGAAGTTCTTGGAAATGCCATCCGAGGGTCCTCATTTCCTCAGCTCCATCCATCTAGGCTATTTTGGTTGTACAAGTCGTACTTCGTCTCTTCTGGTGGATCTCTTCAGACTCAGATTCACTTCTTGATGCCTCCTTTTCTCCCATATGAACATGGTGAAAGAGCCTGTAGAGGGCTTCGTATGTTGTCCGTGCGATGGGCAGCAGACCTATGCGGATATAGCGGATGTGTAACGTTGATGACAACGCGATGTAGAACGGATGTCCCGTTTACTGTGTTGCGGATGCAGGGAACAGATGCCTTGAATACATCTTTCGCTCAATGTTTTGTGGCAGCTCAAAACTTTTTTGAAGCGGATGAACCTCAGTCGACGGACTGCTGGGACTGATCCAGAGAAGGATGAAAACCAGAGGCGCATGAGTCACGAACGGATTATCGCGTAACTCAACTGGAACTGCCGCAAGCTGTCTTCCCTCCGTTCTTTCACATCCTCTTTCCCATCCGTTCGGGAGTGCTGACATGGGCTAACCGATCTAACCTAAAACCTTTGCTCGATCAGGACTGAACCGCATGGGGCTTTAAAAGACTTTTGTTTTTAAATAAACCAGTGAGCAACTCGGTGTTGCCAACAATATTATGATTAAATTGTCAAAAGAAAAGCTATTCGTTATATGTGCAAATGCTGGTTAACATGATCATTACAGATCCTTATTTTTTTCTTTAAGACTTAAGGGTAAATGAATCCACACTTAAAACTGCACTTTTGCATGTTCGCTTTCAAATACCCCGGTTTTTACCTTCCTTCTTTTTATCGATATGTTCCAGCTAACTAGAAAATCCATTCCTATCCACACAAGGCAATGGGCAAGTGGATGTGGACATTTGAATAACCTCCCAAACATTCTTGAGCACACAAGATCCATCACGTAACTGGCGCAGATATTGGAACCAAACCTTCACTTGAGTTATCATTAATACACGTCGATTGTATTCATTTAAAAAAGGTATTAAGAAGAATGTTGATCTCACACGTAATAGTGATATTTTCTGTATATTTTGGATATTCTGGATATTTTTCATTTCAAACGATTCAACATTTAACAATTTTTCTTATTCATTGCTTTGTATCTAGTAATGTTTTACTCTCCTTTTGAGATCCTGTAGCATGTGGATGCACCTGGTATACGTGTGCTTCCTCTGATTTAACTGGGATCTTCCTTATCTGTTGTTTTATTATTCTGTTCGTGTCAAGGCAATCATAGGTTCACTATAATATTATGTCTTGGAATGAACAAGTAGAATTCTACGCAATTTTTGTAGATGATTGGTTTTTGTCTTTTTTCTCTTCTCTCTACTCATTCAATGTAATTTTTATATGAAAAATTTGTACATTTTATCAATGTGAATAATCACTCGTATTTACTAGCATAAATATGTATTACGTGCATGTATAATGTCTAAGTATATAGGTATGCTCGAGTGATTTAGTGGACTAATAATCGGGCAGGCTTTTTATCATCTCCTCTCTTCTATACTTCTCTTTCTCTCTCTCCCTTTCTTCTTCTCCGTCCCTAACCGCTTATTTTCACGAGCAGCATGTTGGACCCTTTTGTTTTTATTGTAATTTATTTGTTATGCTTGCCAAATAAGTAACAAGCTTTGTGGGGCTTATTTTTGGCAATCGTTTTGTATTGTTTTGTATGTTTTTGTATGTTTTGTATGTTTTATAAATAAATAAATAAACAAACAAACAAACAAACAAACAAATAAATAAATAAATAAATAAATAAATAAATATTGGAAGATGAGATATGAGATAGGGAAGAATTTTAATATAAAGTGCTGTTACTGAAATTGTGTATCCTTGTTGTGATGAAGCAGGAAGTCATTTTTCTTTTTCTTTACTGTATTCATTTTTTCTTTTTTTTTCTAATTTCTTTTTTTCCTGCACTTTCTATTTTTTCTTTTTGTTGTTATATTTTAGTTTGTTTTAGATTTTTTTCGATTGTAATATTGAATAACATTACTATTAAAAGAAATAGTGAATAGTTTGGGGAGATGGGTAAATATTCATGAATGTATTAAAATATTTTTAATGATAATATAAGAGTGTGGGATCTTATGCCAGCATGTATTGCTCCTAGAACTCAAATCACACAAATCACACAGCTTGTTAATCTCCAAAAGTTCTTATTGTATACCACATGCTTAATGTCACCCACATGCATTCCCATATATCCATTGGCCAAATTCATTAGGGGCATTGGAAGAAACAAGATGCCATAATTAATTCACATGAATGACATGCCCCTGGAAATGTTGTTTCCTTATAGATTTTCTTGAAATCGTTTTCCAGCAGCACCTTTCCACATATTTTTCTATGTCAACTAAGCCTTTTGTTGACTGTTACGTTAACTTCTGCTGGTACCTGTCATTCTGGACCTGATTTGGTCTTGGTGTATTATTTCTTTGAGATCTGCTCCATGGCTTTTCTTATCTCTGCTGGATGATATCCAGACCTGATCTGAATTTTTTTCTTGTTTTTCATTCACTCATTTTTCTTCAGGATCACATTAATTTGTTTCACACAATATTTTATTTTTTGAAACACCTTTCACAAATTAAAAGTTGTAATCCTATGTACAGTTACTTAAGAATTATATCCATTTAGCACAAGACTAAATCAGAAAATCAGAAAAATTAATCCATGTAAATCAGAAAAAAAAATAAATCCATGTAATCAGAAAAATTACATGGGACACTAACAATTCAAATTATTTTAAAATGAAATTCTATGAAGCAAGTCTCAATTAATCTTATACAGCCAGCATCTCTTATACTCCCAGATATGTTGGATATCTTTCTTAGAAAATGATGTATAATTCAACAGAACTGGGATTAAACAAATGTTAACTCAAACACATCTACAATGCACATATTGAATAAGGCTAAAGACCCTATGCTGTAACCTAAGCAAAATTAGATCTTTATTACTTTCTGAGATCACTTATCTTGCTGATTAAAATTAAGCTTACCCAGCATAAGATATATTCCTCCAAATATCTGTTTCTACCTTTTCATTCTTTAGTTGTTTTGTTTTCTGTATCTGAGTTTCTTCATAAAATTCCACATTTATATGGATTCCAAAATGCATTACTGGATCTTCCATTTTAGTCTTGTTAGAACTAAGAGTGAATGTCCAGAAAGATCAACCTATAAACAAGACAAATAAGGGCATTATTCACCAAGATATTGGCATTCTGTCTCTTTTTTCTTCTAGTCCAAGCATTGCACATGAAAATTACAGAACAAAAAATACATGTTTCAGAAGTGCCACGTAAGATCTATGAACGATTTGTCCTCCTATCGTAATCAGAAGAACTTTTCACTAGAGTGAAAAAAAATCTTCACAACACTTTTTTCTAACTGATAACAATTGTATACATTATAAAATCTAATCATAGAAATGTAATTTTGTTGCTCCTATATGATTTTTTTAATGATAGCATTGGCTCATGTATTAATTAAACTGTGATTCTCTGGGTGGTTCCTTAAATTTATCTCAGATGGACATTTTTTCCTGGTTTTCTGTACAATTGCACAATTGTACAGAAAATTGTTTCTGTACAATTTAACATGAAGTTCACTCATTTTGATGAGGAAGTTCCTAAATAATCTCCAACATCTCTGATTAAGGAAACAGGTAGCAGAAGATGGAGGAAAATATTGAGTTTATGGACTACAACTCCTAATAGAATTAACCGGGTAGCTAAAGAAATTGTCCTGAAATATTGGAGCTAACCTGTTGTAAGTGCAATGAAGTGAATATTCAGGTGTCCGAATTCTCTCTCACTGCCTTTCTAAAATATCATGATGAAATATGTCCTTAAAAGACAAAGAGACATGAGAAATGTGTGTGTGTGTGTGTGTGTGTGTAGGAATTGGTTATGATTTGAACAAGAGAAATCGAACACCACTCAAGCATATTTTGCAATCCATATTTCATAGCGTATGGATTTCAAGCAGTTAATATGAAGTGATCTTAGGAAGGAAAATATCAAGTTAGGAAAGATCTAGATGGATTTGTGTAGTATATTAAGCTGGGATTAACTAAAGAGCAAATGAAAACTCAAGGATGGAAGTGAGGCTTGGGAGCTGCAGGAACTGAAATAAATAATCTTGCATTGGTATGTGTTTACCTCTGCCCCAGTCAACACAGGCATGAAGGTTTGAGTCCCCAATGACTTATGATGTTCCATATGGTTGACTTCTACTGCCAAACATCAGATCTCCCAAAGATGCTCATTAATACTCAGGAAAAATACCTTGGCTGAAGCTATTAGTTAAGACTATTAGTTTGAAAAAACAGTAGTTGGAATAAAAAGTTATAAGGAAAGAAGGAAGGAAGGAAGGAAGGAAGGAAGGCAAGCAGATACCTTTTTCGAAAACATACTGTATTTTTTGAACTATAAGATGCACCCCCCAAAAAAGTGGGTGGAAATGTCTATGTGTCTTATAGAGCAAATGTTGTCAAAGGCCTGCCCACCCACTACCCCCCCTTTGGCATCTGTCTCCCAACCTGATTTAGCATGAGCAGCTGATTGGTAGTTGGATCAGCTTCCCAGAATACTGATGATCAGCTGTTCCAGGCTATGGGGATCGCCACCACCCATCACCACTGCCATCCATGGCCACCTCTATGTGCCCCATTTTTGGCCTCCACCCGTTCCATTTTTAGCCTGTTCCAGGTGGTGGAGATCGTTACCACTACCTATCCCTTTTTTAAAAAAAATTTCCTCCCCAAAACTAGGCGCATCTTATAGTTCTGAGCGTCTCATAGTCCAAAAAATATGGTATTTTCTGTTTCTTTTCCAAAAGGCATTGATTTGTTGCTTCCTCTACAGTCTGCTATCTGGCCTTCATGACTTCATGCAGCTGGCGACAGCATTTAAACTGGTTGCTTTTAAATAGCAGTTTAGGCAAAGAGGAGAGTTGCATTGTTTCAGATTCTCAAGTTCCAAAGTTGTGCCTTAACCTTTCAGTTTGCTTCTTAATACCCATGTCAGTGCTCTTGCTGAGAGAGAGGCTTAGTGTCACCATCCTCAATCAGTGTCCCTTCATTCTCTTTCATTAAGAACCATGTTTTCCTGACAAAGGATAACAAATGGACACCCCTGGTTCCTAATGTGCTTTTTGACTACAGAGCCTGTTCATTCCTCTGCAAAGCAATTGCAATTATTTGTCATTTTAATATGAGTTGGCAAGGAGATCCAAAAACACGAAGCTATTATTCATCACAGTGTATACTTTTTCTCCATGCATTAATATTAGAATATCATTGTTATTACCCTGATATTGCAAGAATGAGATATAATGTCATCAGGTAAAACAAAACTAAAAAGAAGAAGGAGAAATTAGAGAGGTTTGGGTGTTGGTTGGTGGGGGCATAAATTATACTTTTGATGCTACAGGGCAAAAAGCAGTTGAAAGAATTGTGTCATTTCTGTTAAAGATGCTGCAATTTATTATCATTAGTGCTAGGCTACCTTTTATTTTTCTACTAATGAAAGTGGTTTTTTTTCCATCCTGCACAATTAACTGGGAACAGTAAAGCTGTAAAGCAGTAGTTCCAATCTTTTCCAAAACATCAGAAATATGATATTTCTGCCATCTACAAAAATGTCACTTTTAAAAAATGTTATATTTATAGTCTCAGGAGATCAAAATGCCATTCCTTTTCTCATATTTGGAAAAAAAATTATTCTCTAGGAGAACTTTAGAGGTGTCCAATGTGGAAACCAAAAGAAAGAGATTAAGGTGTCCACTTCTGTCAACCTGCCCCTTCTGATCAGTACCAGGAAGTATCATTGGCAAGGAACCAAAAGACAGGAAGGAATAGCTTGTCTAAATCAAGGGCAACAAGATAAAAACTAGAGTGATCTTCTGCTTTCTTAAAATGGCTTCTTACCGCAAAGCTCATAAAAATCGAAGGCTGTCATTCTTTTCTTCCTGAACAGAAAAATTACTGGTAATTGCCTAATGAATAACCCTCCTCAAAATAGACTGAACTAGGAAAACAAAATTTGATTTAACTACAAAGCTTTGCATTCAGCATCCAGAGCCTTTCTAAAGATTGCAGCTGAAACTCATTTTTAATAGTTCCAAAGGAAATCATTATTTAAAAATGATGCTTAAATCACATTAATTAAGGATATATGAAATATTATTTGGAAAGGTGTCCTGAATTGTTGTGCTACAACCAGTGCAAAACCAGTAGCCTTATTCACTTTGGAGAGTGTGGCCCCAGGCATGCCATCTCAATGGTAATGAGCAATCTTGACCTGAAAAAGATTCCTATCTCTAGATTACATTCTAAACTGAACAGAACAGAAAACAAGACATTGGACAATTGGAAGGATGCTGCATCATTTAGTAACTGAATGGTGGCACTACATAGCCTTTGGAGACCTTATAATTCAGGGGTGTCAAACTCAAGGCCCATGGCGCCACCCTGGAAACAGTGAAGGATCGGCCTGTGGTGCCACTGCCAGCGAAACAGAGCTCAGGAGGGCTATGTGTGGCCCCCCTAAGCTCCATTTTCATTGTCAGAAGTTTGCAGGAGGCTGTTGCAGCCCAAATGGAGCTCGACAGCTCATTTTCACTGGCAGAGTGCTCAGGTCACCACAGGTGCCCCGACATGAGTGATGTCGAATTGGTCATACTCATCCTGGCCATGCCCAGCCCTCACCCCCTAGGTCAAACCTTATGTGGTCCTGAACAAAATTGAGTTTGACAACCCTGTTATAGTTTATTGGATTGTACTTTATGTCCAACACAATGGATTGTAATAGCTCGATGCATTTGGAAGGTTCATGATTTAAAAAGATAACCCTAACAGACAAAAAGAGTGGCCAATTTTATATAGAGGTTAAGTACAGGGCTGGAAACTAGAGATTGTGATTTCTGGTCTTGCCTTGAGCATAAAGTCAGTTGGGTGATCATGGACTACTTGTTCTCTCTCAGCATTAGGAAGAAGGTCATAGTCAAAAAAAAAAAAAAAGCTAATTCTTTAAAAAACCATGTCAAGAAAACTTCAGGACTTTTAGTCAAGGCAGTGCCCAGGAATCAAAAACTGACGTGAGGGCTAAATAAATATTTTATCTAGTTCAGTTCTATTTGGAACCCACTCGTGGATTTTTGTTTGAAACTGAAAGAAATGAAATTTTAATCCAGAGTTTTCTTAATTATATTTGTTTATTATGATAGTAGTATTGGCTGTTATGGTCCATTCTTTTTCAAATTGTCATTGTCTCTTGGGTTTTTACTGGTATTAAAGAAAATCTAAAGTTCCTTTTTTTCTATAGGTTTTTTTTTTCCTTTTTGTCTGCACTTCCCAATTTTGCTTTCTACCTATTCATTTCTCTTTTGAATTATTTTTCTTTGGTCTTTGGATTTTTTTTGTGTTTTGAAATTTAAAAGGTTTTGGGGGAACAAAACTGATAAGGGTGCTAAAAACGAACAAAATAGAGATAAAAATAATTTCATTTAGCTTGGTTTCAATAAAATGAGACCGAATTAAATTTGTTTCTAGTGTATATTGAATTCATACAGACCACCAGGAGGCAGTAGAGGACAGGTTTTGCCCTTTTGGGGGATTAATTCCAGATGCCTAGCCAGATCTTCCTGGAGTTCAAACTCTTTAATCTGGAATTGAAATCCTGGAGCACTGCACTTTAAATGAGATATACAGTGCATAACTTTTAGTAGTTGTTCAAGTGCTGGTATGCAGTGACATTGTAGGAATGGATGTATAGAATCTGTTAGAATATTATAAACAGTTCACCTTTGCTTAAGTTCCAAAA
Source organism: Laticauda laticaudata (assembly GCA_004320025.1). Lineage (NCBI taxonomy): Eukaryota > Metazoa > Chordata > Lepidosauria > Squamata > Elapidae > Laticauda > Laticauda laticaudata. The sequence continues at coordinate 13,743 of BHFT01040058.1, forward strand.
GGGCAGAAAGCAAGCAAGATGGATATTATCATGTAATGTTATGTCCTAATATAGAGCATTTTGCATAATTCCACTACCCCTCTTGGTTGAGGCTGGAGGCTGGAATTTAATTTAATATAAAATGACAGTATTGTTATCATTTAAGAGGACTTGGATCACTCTTTTGTTTTCTTTTTATCAAGATAAATAGAAAGAGCAAAATGTTCAAAATCCATATAGACAGTGTGTTATCTGGTTACAATTATTTTGAGTAATATTCAGAATAATAATAATAATAATAACAATAACAATAAACAACTCAGGCTGAGAGCTGGTGTTACAAAGCGCTTCATGCACAGTTCCTTGAAAAGATCCAAGGAAAAGTAGACAAGGAAAAGACCTGGTTATGGCTGACCAATGGAACACTGAAGAAAGAGACAGAAGGCCTGATTCTTGCAGCCAAAGAACAAACCATCAGAATGAATGTAATCAAGGCCAGAATAGAAAAATCTGCTGATGACTCCAAATGCAGACTCTGCAAAGAAGCAGATGAAACCATTGATCATATACTGAGCTGTTGCAAGACAATAGCTCAAACTGACTACAAACAACGTCACAACATAGTCGCTCAGATGGTCCACTGGAACTTGTGTCACAACTACCATCTGCCTGTAGCAAAGAACTGGTGGGATCATAAGCCTGAAAAAGTGGTCGAAAATGAGCATGCAAAACTACTGTGGGACTTCCAAATACAGACTGACAAAGTTCTGGAACACAATATCCCGAATATCATGATTGTGGAGAAGAAAAAAATGGGGATCATTAATATTGCCATACCTGGTGACAGTAGAATCAACAAGAAACAATTTGAAAAAATTACTAGATATCAGGACTTGAAAATCGAACTGAAGAGACTCTGTTATAAACCAGTGCAGGTGGTTCCAGTGGTACTCGGTACACTGGGTGTTTTGCCAAAACACCTAGGCAAGCACTTAAAAACAACTGGCGCTGACAAGATCACCATTGGTCAGCTGCAGAAGGCCACTTTATTGGGATCTGCTCGCATAATCCACTGATACATCATGCATACCAAACATACTAAATGTTTGGGAAGTGTTCAACTAGTGATTTGTGATATAAAACCCAGCATGGTTATCTCGTCTGCTGTGTATACTGTCATTTTAGTGAACCACAACAACAACAATAATAATAATTTCTAACAATAATGTTATAATAACAGGGCTTTTCTCTCATAATGTTGATATGTACTGTTAGTACTAATTATAATTAATTAAAATTAATAAATTAAAGTGGTCAACCCTAATATTAAAATTAATATTCAGTGTCCTCATTTTCTTTAATTTAAAATGTTAGTTTATTCACTTCTGCACATTCTAAAAATTTTATTACCTTTTCTTCTGTGGGAATCTCCTTACCTTTCCAATACTGTGCGAATCACTATTATGGATGCTGTTAATTTGTGCATTATTAAATATGTATTCTTTTTTCTGCATTTGTTTGGTATGATGCCCAACAGAAAAATTTCTGGTTTTAAACCTATATGTTCCTTTATCATTTTTTCTAATGTGTATTTTAGTCCAATTTTTGCTTTCAGACATGACCGCCACATGTGGTAAGACGAGTCCAGTCTTTGGTTGCACTTCCAATAGTTGGCCAACATTCTTAAACATAGTAGCTAATCTTGCTGGGGAAAAGTACCATCTATAAAACATTTTGTATTAGTTTTCTTTATATGCAGTAGACATTGTCAATTTATATTTTCTGTCCCACAACTTTTGTCATTTGTCCAATTCTTTCGAATACCCAAAAATTTTAGCTCATGCCATCATGGTTTCCTTTACTTGTTCCTATTCCATTCTAATAGCCAATAAATAATTATAGAATTTTTAAATCAGCTTCTCCTCCAGTCCTATTAAAATTTGATCCAATTCTGTTGGTTCTTTATAAAAACCATACATTTTAACCAGTGGTGGTATTCAAATTTTTTTACTACCAGTTCTATGGGTGTGGCTTGGTGGGCTTGGCTTGGCTTGGTGGGCATGGCAGTGGAAGGATATCGTAAAATCTCCATTCCCACTCCACTCCAAGAGAAGGTTACTGCAAAATCTCATTCCCTCCCCATTCCACTAACCTGTGTTCCAGCTCTGCTCTACTGTACAGGGCAACAAAAAATACCCAGCCAATCAGCTGAGACTTGGGAGGCAGAGAATAGATGTGGGCCGGGCCAGTCAGAGATGGTATTTGCCAGTTCTCCGAACTACTCAAAATTTCCGCTACCGGTTCTCTAGAACTGGTTAAACCTGCTGAATACCACTTCTGGTTTTAACATATTTATAATATCTAGATTGTATCTGTACATGCAGCCACTATGCTAAATTTATCCCTTGGTTATTCAATTCCTATTTGTTTTTCAATTCCCCCTTCTCATTTAAAATATCTTTGCATCTTACAATTTTTCCCATATCTATTATATTTGGGTATTTTAGTACCTCAATCGTGGAGAGCCAGACTGGTATTTTTAAATATTGTTTTCCTTGATTTTTGCCCATATTGGGAGCAGAACATTTCTAATGTAGTGTGCCTAAAAGTATTTATGCATTTTGTGTTTCTTGTACCATAGAAAGGCATGCCACCCCAGTTATAAATCATGTCCAACCAGTACATGTAATCTTCTGTGTCTCAGAGTTATCATTCCTTTAGCCAAGTAAGGGCAGCTGCTTGATGATATAGTACCCAATTTGGAAACCCAAAATCTCCTCTATTGGTAGAATCTTGCATTAATTTCAGCCTAATTCTTGCCTTCCTACCTTGCCATATAAATTTGGTTTCCACTCTATTTAGTTCTTCAAAATATTTCCTTTCTAGCTTTCTTGGTATTGTTTGGAACAGGTATAACAATCTCGGTAAGATATTCATCTTTAATAGCGGCTATTCTTCCTAACAATGATAATTGCATGTTTTTCCACTTTTCCAGATCCATTTTGATTTGCTGTGAATTTTAAGTAATTGTCTTCTTTTATGATTATACATCTCGCTGATAGGTGGAGTCCCAAATATTTTACTTTTTTTACTATCTGAATGTCTATCTTTTCTGTTAAATCTTTTTTCTGTTCCTTTGTAAGGTTCTTAACTAAAATTTTAGTTTTCTTTTGTTTAATTTTAATCCTGCAAGATCACTGTCATCTTCTATTTTATTAGTTTGGGTCCTGTTTCTTGCAGTTCCTTTATGATGAAAACCAAATCATCTGTAAAGGCTTGTAATTTGTATTCTTCTTCTTTTATCTCCATGCCTTTTATTTCTATATCTTGACAGAGTCTAAATAAATAGTAGGTGGGGACAATGGACATCCTTGTCTTGTTGGATCACTCTTTTCAATCTTTTTAAATAGCAGAATTCATATTTATGCTTTCTGGAAATGCAAAACTATATTTTAATTTAATTCAGCAAGCAATTGTTTCAGAGTCAGCTACTTTATTCTAACCCAGCCTCAGAAAGATATTCTCCTAGAAGAAATTCTACTCAAATATAGTGGGATTTTATTTTCAATAAACATAGACAGAGTGATCACCTCTATGTAATTAACAATAGAAGTTTTAATGAAAGCATGCAGGTTTGTGCATACTGTACTCAGCCTCTTGTTAATGTTACAAAATGAAAAGTGGATTGTATGCTACTTCAACTTCCATGATATTTCCCAATTATTCTTTGAATTATATTTTGAAGTCTGGGCATATTTTTAGGAGAAATTCTGGTCAGCACTCCAACCAAGAGCTTTTGTTTCTTGGAATGTCCTAGGTGAATATATACCACACTGCAACAGATAGATTGGCAGCTGAATCTTATTTAATCACCACTGGTCTAAGCATCCCAGAATTGCTGCTTATTTAGCATTTTTATACTACTTCTATTTCCCCAGCATCTTCTGCTTTAGGTGCCTTTTCTATTATGTCTAATACAGTATTTCTCAATCTTAGCATCTTGAAGAGGTGGCTGGAGAATTTTGAGAGTTGATCTCTTAAATCTCTTCAATTTGACAAGATTGAGAAACATTGGTCTAATTATAGAAGCATTGCCACTATTCCCACACGTTCTCGTCAACCAAATTAAATGTGTGTGTGTGTGTGTAGGAATTGGTTATGATTTGAACAAGAGAAATCGAACACCACTCAAGCATGTTTTGCAATCCATATTTCATGGCGTATGGATTTCAAGCAGTTAATATAAAGTGATCTTAGGAAGGAAAATATCAAGTTAGGAAAGATCTAGATGGATTTGTGTAGTATATTAAGCTGGGTAAAGATACAAATGAAGAACTGCAAGGATGTGAAGTGAGGCTTGGGAGCTGGCAGGAACTGAAATAAATAATCTTGCATTTGGTATGTGTTTTACGCTTCTGCCCAGTCCAACACAGGCATGAAGTTTGAGTTCCCCCCAATGACTTAAGTACAGTGATGTTCCATGATGGTTTTGACTTCTACATGGCCATAACATCTCATAGGATTCTCGCCCAAAGACCATGCTCGATTTATAGCTGCCAGCAGAAAAATACCTTGGCTCGAAGCTATGTAGTTCTAGCACTATTAGTTTGAAAAAACAGGGTAGTTGGAATAAAAAGTTATAAGGGAAGAGAGAAGGAGGAAGGAAGGAGAGGAAGGAAGGAATGGAAGGCCAGGAAGGGAAGGAAGGAAGGCAGCAGCATACCTTTTTCGAACATACTGTATTTTTTGAAACTATAAGATGCACCCCCAAAAAGTGGTGGAAATGTCTTATGTGGTCTTATAAGCAAATGTTGTCAAAGCTGCCCCCTGCCCCTTTGCATCTGTCTCCCAACCTGATTTAGCATGAGCAGCTGATTGGTAGTTGGATCAGCTTCCCAGAATACTGATGATCAGCTGTTCCAGGCTGTGGGGATCGCCACCACCCATCACCACTGCCATCCATGGCCACCTCCATGTGCCCCAAATTAAATCAGCATGGTGTCTTATTTCAAGAGTATCACCTTAGGCACACAAATGCCACCAATGAGATTGCAAAATCCAAACTGCTACTTAGATTAAGTTGTCAGAATTTTCATTGGACTTGAAAGAGACTTTACATTATTTTTCAGATGTATGCTAAAATTTGGAAACAACCATCAGATATGTACAAGAACAGTAGAAGAAAAAGAGCTGTTTTAAGAATTGTGCTTCTGTTGCTAAGTTTCTGTTGTTGCCAAGGGTTTCTTCAGGGTTCCAACAATGGTACAATTAAAGCTCAATCTGTTTTTTTCATCAGCAATGCAAATAAAATTGTACTGTTGTGGCTGCTATTTTTTGGCCATATCATGCAGAATGAACAGCCCTGGTTGTTATTGATAATAATCACAATTTGCAGGGAAATTCAAGATTAACACCAGAAGAGTGATCACTTTCCATAATGAACAGTTGTTCCCTTCTCTAGTAAACTATTATTCTTTTGAGCTTTGCAACTTTCTTGATTTGAACAAGTTTGAAATACCTTCACTGTGAAATGGTAAGAAAAGTAGAAAAAAATAAGAACATGTCTCTTTCCAAGAACCTTTGCTAGAAACTTAGCAACTTTCATGATTCTTTTGTTATGTTAGGTGATATAGCATCAATTTATTATATCCCACCCAATCTGATCCTTTTGCTGTGTTTTGCTGTGATAATATATTGAAGATAAAAGGCAACAGACCAAAGGAGTAAGCCAGCTCTATCATAGCATCATACTGAAGTTAAGGGCCTGTCACATTGGCCAACGGATGCAAAACGTTTGTAAAAAGGACACAGCGGATGAGAAAAATTTCCATCCATTGTTATCTGCTCTCAAAAGTGCCCCGAATTTGCATAAGCAGAGCGGACAACAACGGAAAGGAACGGATGGGGGGAGACGTAGTCAGGATGAAAGCACGAAGACTCACATCGGACACAATCAGATGATCGATAGCGGATGGAGCAGATGGCAACATCCACAGGGCTTCCGGGGAGCACAGCGAAGCAGACGCGCAGCGGAAAGAGCGGATGCCGAGCGGATGCCACGACGAATGAAGGGATGCAGAGCGGAAGCCTAGCGGATGCGTAGCAATGCAAAGCATTCACTGCGCATGAGGGGAGGATCCATTGCGTCCCCCGGATATAAAGGAAAGCAGCCCCGCAAGCAGGTCATCATTCAGAGGAAAGACCTGCTGCCAGACACAGCTCCAGCCAGCCAGCCAGCCAGCCAGCAAGCAAGCCAACAACCATGGGGAAGAAGAGAAAGCCTCTGCCATCTGCTGCCAGCCTGGCAAGAGGGACAGGGCCACCATCCACCCCCTGGCCTGACTCTGCTTCTGCTGGGCGCTTCTGCTCCTGGTGCTTGGAGCTTCTGCTGGCGCTGCTCTGTGCTGGGGCTTCTGCTGGGGCTTACTCTGCTGGTGCTCGGGCTTCTGCTGGGGCTTACTCTGCTGGTGCTGCTCTCCTGGTGCTGGGCTTCTGCTGGGCTTACTCTCCTGGCGCTGCTCCTGGTCCTGCTGGTCTGCTGTGCTCCTGGTCTGCTGGTCCTGCTGGTGCCCCTGGTCTGCTGGTCCCTGCTGGTGCTCCTAGGTCCTGGCTGGCCTCCTGGCGCTGCTTGGCGCTGCTGGCGCTGCTGGTGCTTTACTCTGCTGCTGATGATCTTGGTCCTGCAGGCGCTGCTGGCGCTGCTGATCTGCTGGTGCTGCTGGTGCTGCTACTGGTGCTGCTGGTGCTGCTGGTCCTCTTTTGCTACTACTGTTGTTGTTGCTTGCTGCTTGGTGGTGGTGGTGTGAGAAGGAGCAGCCCCTAACAACCTCGAAGCCCTCTGATGAGGCCCATATGGCCCTGCAAAAGGGAGGAAGAGGCATACACGTGAACAGGAGGGGAGGGAATACTCCATGAAGAGGAACATGGAGGATGAGGTGCTGAGATGGCTGAGGGAGAACGAGTAATCCTTTGGCGGAAGGGACACAGGTCTATAGTGACACCAAAAGGAAGCAGGCTGCTTGGAGAGAGAAGGCGAGAGCCTGGGCTACCTTCGAGGTGCTCCTCGGCTGGTGAAGCACATGCAAACACCTTGTACGGGGAAGCTGCACCTCAAGAAATCTTGGCCAGGCCACGGTCAAGCTGACGGACAGAGAACTACGATGATGGCCAGTGCAGCTCTTGGAGGGTGAGATTCCGGCCACCGAGGAACAGCACTTCTCACAACCCTCTCTCTCAGGCGCCCCGCAGAGCACCAGTCCTCTTCTGCCAAGCCATCAGCTCCTGTGTCCAGGCAGGTATCTGTGGAGCGCTCCATGATGGTAGAAACCGCCCTGAAAGCGCATACCCGTGGTGGAGCGCGTGGAGACCCCCTGATGCAGTGAGCAAGGAGAAGGGCACTTTCCACCAGAGCCAACCACATCAACCCCCAGTTTCCACCTCCACAGAAAGGCAGAGAGGCACAACTGGAGAAGCAGACCACACTGTCCTGCTGGAATCAGGGACAACCATCAGACAGACGTAATCTCCTCTCTCGGCTGTGACATCACCGACATACCATCCTCCAAACCACAAGGCCCTTCCTCACCGTACGTTCAACCAGACCCTCATGAACTGCCGGAATCAGAGCAGTACCGAGATGATAAAGACAGATCACCGGTCTTCTTCGACAACCCTCCAGACTCAGCTGGAACCTGCTCCAGACCCAGGTGATGTCCAGCAGCACACAAGCCCTTCCCAGTCCAGACCACAGCGTAAGCATCATATGCCACAATCGGTGCCACCCGGTGCACACCGATTGCACCATTGCCAACCCAGCAACACAGATGACACCTCACGCCACAGAATGCCACCACGGGCCACGATGCACACCCACAACCTGCAGACCTCGCTCACACTGCAGACCAGACATCCCACTACACTGCTCCTTCTTCACCACCCCACAAGCGAACCTCGGCCTCAGAACATCTGGTCAATCCGTTTAGGGCTAGACACCCCCAATGTCCTGAGGAAGGGGCTCTCACTCACAGACTGAGCCACTCTCTGAGAGCTTCCCCATCACAACCATCCCCCTGTTGTCTCTCGGCCAGCACCCGCAATGGTGCCTCAGACCAGCTCCCAGCAGCAGCCACCTTCCACCAGCACCTGAACGCCTTCACCCGTGAACTGGGCATGTTCCTCAGAGTGACCAAGAAAGAGTGCCAGAGAACTGGGTGCTACCTGTTGATTTTAATCTTTGCGGCTAAGACACTTGGATTATTTTTTTTTACACCTTGTTATTAATAAAGTTATCTTTGCTTCACACCCCAAAAAAAAAAAAACCTTTTGGCTTTTTGCCTTTAATTTTTAGTCATAAAGTCTTGTGGAAACTTTAGAAATGATTTAAGCCTTGCATGCTTGTGGAATGGTTTAGGATAGCTAGTGGATGGGCAGGATACCCTTTAGATGGTGTAAATAGCCTGTGGCAATGGGCAGGAATAATCCTTTGATGGATAAGACTGCTTGGATGGACACGTGATACCTTTGGGATGGTATAGCTGGGGATGGCCGGATACTTAGTGGATGCTAAGAGTGTGGGATGGCAGTGATTAACCTTTGTGGGATGGTAGCATACTGTGGGAATGGGCAGGATACCTTTGGGAGAGCTAATAGCTTGGGAACGAGTGCTCCAGTGCAAGCATAGTGGGACTAGTTTATGGTCCCCCTACCCAGGTGCCACACTCTATGGCCCTTTATTATCAATATAAATGTAATAATATGATCCACACATTTCAACTACACACAACTCTTATTAAATGCCCTTCATTGTTGGCGCCACTCAACAGCATGGCACAATCTCATCAGTGTGATAAGATCAGGCTTGAAGAAAGCCATCCATTTAAGGCATCTATCATCACTTCTTGCCACTACCACTGCTCCAGCTGGGAGTTGCACCAGTGTTTAAGGAGGTTGCGCTTGCTTCTTCCCTTCACGTGAAGTTCTGTTGGGGCTTGCAATCCACAGTGTCTTATCAGGTTTCGCCCTTGCCTTCCATTCCCCAGGCCTCCAATTCCCCATTGCCTTATTGGCGTCCATGAGCCTTGTTTCTGTCAACACTTAGGAGTAGCGGGTTGCGCCATGAAGTGTGCAGGATGCAGCAAGCCTTCCACGATGTTCTCACGGTTCTGTGGGGATGCTGCATGGTGGTGAAGAGCCCTGACACCTAGGCCAGGAATGCCAAGCATTCCTCCACCAACCGTCTTTAAGCCCTTTGGACAGCCTGTAGTTTGAAGATTCCCTCTGCTTTACGGGTGAGGCATCTGAAAGGGTAAGGGCTTCATATGAGGTAGTTCTGGGAGAAAGGCGTCGATCCCCCACGATGAATAGGTCACAGTCTTGGTGGTCCGTTGGGCAGAAGGGTCTGTATCTGGGAAGCCATGATGAGGTTGCGTTCCAAGCCCTCTCTTCTACCGTTACTGGCACTGTGTATACCTGGGCATTTGAAGATGACCCGTTGCCTGAAGCATTGATGTACATGAGACTTGTCGTCAGCATCCAGACCATTGCAAAAGAGGATTGATGCGAAGAACCTGGTAGTTTGAAAATAAGTGGACCCCCTGACTTGGTCTGGCGCTTTGCCAGGCCACGTGCTTCCCATCTATGGCTCCAATGGGTGGGGAAGTTCCACTTCTGATACCACTGCATCTGGCAACATTTCTGCTCAGCCTTCTCAGTGAGGGCACTGAGGAGCCTTCCTCCAGGTATTCTTCAATGATGGCCTGCACACTTCTATGACCACAAGCTTGTGTGGTGTTGTGTGGCCACCTCTGCCAGGTTACTGCATGCTCCACCTGACATCAATCGGTGTACCCCTGTAAACAGATGGCCAGGCTGGCGACAGAGTCTACTGGTGCCACCCTTTGAGCAAAGCCATCTGTGGCCTGGAAGTTGGTACTCGCTTTGGTCAACCTGGTCCTCACAGTCCCCAACTTCATCAACATGGGAGGCATCACTAATAAGTTAATCCATGACCATTTCACTGTCAAAAAGGCCGATCCTCAGTTCGGCCACCACGCTTCTCCACCTCAGCCTACCGATTCGTTGTTACAGTCTGTACTCGTGCTCTTCTGGTATCCATCTCTCGACCCAGAACACTGTCTTGGACGCCTTCCTTTTCCTTGTCGTAGAACAGGTGAAAGAGCCTCTAGATGGCTTTGCAATGTTGTAGAATGATGGTGGGTACCAAAAGGAGTGTGTGATGATCCATGGTGGAGATGACTGAGATGCTGTGGAAGAGCAAGAGCAAGAGTAAGGCTGAAGAGGTCTGCACTGCAGGGCTTGCTGGACTGAAAGTGAGATCAGGTGAAGTCCTCTCCCTTTTATTAGGAAATATAGGTTTCCGCACTCGGTGTCCTTTTGCTATCCTCTAGGCATCCTGCATACATCCTAAATATCCGAGATAGGTCCTCTCTGTGAACGTTTTTTCCGTTTTAATGCTTTGTATGCAAGCTGCATCCGCTTTCATCCTTTCTCTGTCCATGCCACTAACACTTTGTGTCCATTCCGCGTCCCGTTTCGCTTCCTCCCTGTGTCCGTTTTCCGCTGGAGTGGATGTGAGTTGCGTGGATGTGCAGCGATCCTAGTGGATATAGGCGGAACGTAACAGATGACGACGGATGTTGAACGGATGTTCCCCATATGCGTTGCGGATGCAGAACGGACGCGTTGGAAACATTTTCGCTCAAAAAGCTTTGTGGAGCTCAAAAACTTTTTGAGCAGATGGAATCTCAGTCGACGGATGCTGGACGGATAGAGAGGGATGAAAATGGATGCAGTGATACAGAGCGAAGCATCGCGTTAACCAGCGGATGGCAATTGTTTCTCTCCGTTTTACATCCTCTTTCCATCCGTTGGTGCAGTGTGACATGGGCTTTACAACAGTCCTTTTCAGAAATTGCTAAGAAAAGGATGCAGTGGATGAAGAAAATGGATCAGCAAAATGAACAACAACAGTTGTGCCAGTATTGCTTTCTGCAATCTTAAGAGTAGGTGATGTGTACTCTAGCTTGATAGAACACAAAGACCTTTAAAGTTTTCCTTTTTCATTCTCAGGATCATCCTTACTGAAGACCTATTGGCAACTGGTTGTTTAACTTGGCTGAGAAAATGTGTTGATGGCAACAAATGCTGATACTTATGATTTTCACATTATCTGCACCCTATGTATGTTTATATTTCTACACTTATGTAAACTGAAAAAACAGAAACCCTGAAAAAATCAGTTTGGCAGATGGCTTCTCGGTCATCTTGTGCTTCTGACATTCGATCTTGGATATCTTTCATGAAGGACAGAAACATGTTTTGGTTTTGCATTAATCTATGAAGGCTAACTGATCCTAGCTGAGGTTTTTTTTCTTGTATCACTGGCTGAAGCCTGTTTTTTCTGAGAAATAAGCGATATCAAAACCATTTTCTTTAGAAATGGAAACTGTCGAAAACCAGGGGAGACATAATAGTGGTCTTCCAATATTTGAGGGGTTGCCACAGGGAGGAAGGGGTCAATCTATTTTCTAAAGTGCCTGTAGGCCAGACAAGGAATAATGGATGGAAAATGAACAAGGAGAGATTTAACCTGGAAATAAGGAGAAACTTTCTGACANACAGTGAGAACAATCAACCAATGGAACAGCTTTCCTTCAGAAGTTGTGGGAGCGCCATCACTTGAGACTTTCAAGAAAAGATTGGACTGCCATTTGTCAGAAATGGTGTCGGATCTCCTGCTTGGGCAGGGGGTTGGACTAGATACCTACAAGGTCCCTTCCAAATCTCATTATCTGTTACAACTCCAGTTCAAGAGGAAACTAATAACGATCAAGGTTATCACATACACACATACGCTATAATTATATGAAAGAGAGTATTCTTTAGGTTTACATATTCACTCACACTTAAGTATTCTCCTAAAAGAAGTATAGTTCACAAATCATGCACATTTCCAGCCATTTCCTTCTCCAGAAGTTCCCCAAGATTGTCTATTCAAAATTTGGTAGAGTCATCAATTTAACAGAATAACAGAGTTGGAAAAGATCTTGATGATCTTCTAGTCCTGGGCTGTCAAACTCACAGCCCACAAGCTGGCCACACTCATGCCCAGTTTAGCAAAGGGGGAAAAAGTTGCAATATGTCACATGATGCCACTGTGATGATGCAAGTTTGACACCCCTGTTCTAGTCCAACTCGCTGCTCAGGCAGGAAACCCTTGTACCATTTCAAGCAAATGGTTGTTCAATCTCTTCTTAAATCCTCTAGTTGTGAGAAGCACCCACAACTTCTGGAGTCAAGTCATTCCACTGATTAATTGTTCTAACTGTCAGGAAATTTCCTTAGTTCTAGGTTGATTCTCTCCTTAAATTTCTATTCATTGTTTCTTTATATCCATTTATAGCAGAATGATTTATGTTCCTCAGTAGTAAAATGCCATACAAAACAAAATCCCCCTTTCTTTTTCGAGTAATATTGATTCACCATTCTCATGCTCCTTGCATAACCGTAGGAAGGAGGAACAAAGTGAGTTGCATTCATATAGATACACACATGCATGCACACACATAAATCTCCATTCACACACACATGCAGAAACTCTCACACACATACACAATACTTTTTCTTCCTCATTTTAACTACATTCACTGACTTATGATAGATTGACTTCATCTGGCACAAAGTTAAGGAATGATGTGCAGCACAAGAAGGAAAAATCTTTTTTAGCCATTCCTTCCTGAAATGAATCACGAAAGCATTGGAGGGCCTGGCTTCAATCCTCAGCAGTATACATTGTTTGTCCTTGGAAAAGAATATATTGAATCCACCTTTCAAAATGATTTATTATGTGTTATTGTTACAGTGTTCAATATTGTTCAATATGAACTACTGTACTGATTACTACTCTCCACTCTGCTTTAGCCCTATCATGTGTTTTTATTTATCTCCTGAGGCGAAAACATTTTAATTGGTTTAGTGAATCTTGAACTCTCTTTTATCAATGACAGGTTTCATCAAAATGAAACTAAACAAAAGCCATTTGTGTATTGTTTTTGTTCCTGTTTTCCCAAGCAATGGGACAAATCCTCTTCCGGATTAGGCCTCTGGAAAAAAAGAGCTTAATTGGAGACTGACAAATCTCATTTTTGAAGCTTTTTTAAGGTTTTAAATGCAATGCAGAGATTTTACAGAACATTAGAAGAAGTTTCATAACAGTTGGGGCCATTAATCAATGTGATCTATTGCCTGGAGGAATGATCTTTAGACAGAACCTAGGCAGGCATCTGCGAGGGGTACTCCATTTTAGGTTATCTTCACTGAACAGGTACTACATGATTTCTTCCAACATACTATTTTACAGTTTTACCCCAAAGAAGTTTTATCTATTAAGCTCAGAGCTGAACTGTGGACTCTTTGGTGCTCTCTGAGCTTGATTGTTTGCTTATAGATGTTTCATTATCCAAATAGGTAATGAAACTTCCACCAACACAAGCTACTGGATATAAACAAGGAGCAAACTCCATCATTGTGATTGATGATATTACTTAATCAGGTAAGAAAATGTCTACAAGTAAACAAACCAAGCTCAGAGAGGACTCAAGGACTCCAGACAGTTTTGATGTCTAGAAAGCTTGCATTCAGTGTAAGAGTTAGGATAATAGAAGAAATAGGCATTTGGAATATATTTCACAAATTCTATGTAGGATCCATTGGCTAATTCTCCATTTTTAGACCTAATTTTGAATGTTAGTTCATTCAATGTTATAAATGGAAGGAAGATTCTGGATAACACATGACAAAGCTTTATTTTGCAAGTACTGTATATGTATGCTTATATTTTTCAGTGCTTACTATTATTTTCTATACCTTTCTAACTATCTAACTGTAATCCACTCAAATTATTATTCTTAAGTGAATTAAGTATAAAAAAATTGAAGGCAGATCTAGATAAGGTTCATTGCAATAGTCTAATCAAAATGCACTGTTATTTTATTTTTGATGCATTTTAAAATATATCTATATGATCTTATTTTTGTTGTTAAAGATAAAAAGGGTTTTGGAAGAAATCATAGAAGTAAACAATGGACTATTCTGATTTAATTTTAAATTTAAGTCTGTGCATCTTATTTCAAAGATAAAATAGCAAATTCTGTTTTTGTACAGCATGATCAAAACTAGTCCAACAAACTTAAAATTTACATGTTAAAGATAATTGTTCTTTGAGTTACATCATTATTTCAATTTTATATACAACAAAAAGAAATTTACCAAGAACTAAAATGTCTTATGTACCACTTGGGGTATTTTGTACTTTTGATATCTGCTGAATTGAATGAAGTTACTGTACAATACTGAATTATCTCATCTATTATTATGCTAGATTTCACTTTATTTGTGTTTATTGGCAATAATAAATCTTTATCCTTCATTATTTCCTAGTTTACAAGATCAGAATGACAGATAATATTGCAGTTGATAGAAGTAAAGTTAGAAATTGATAGAGCTTTTTGGCAATGATTTAGATGGCTTTGCCCTACGCTCACTTTATATTTTTAATCCCAGAAAAGCCTGTAATATTTCATAACTTACATTTGCATCTGAATAAAATTATATTTAGAAATATGACCTGGCAAGGGAAAAAGTTAGTGAAACAATAAAATTAGAAATTTAAATGTAGGATTGAAAAAGTGTCACAATCTCATTTCTCCCCCTAAAACATTTTGTTTCTCTACCCATAACCTTGAAGAGGAGACAGAGACTGGCAATGATTCAAAACAGAGACAAGATAGGGATCAGTAATGGAGATAGCATATTTCAGGGTAGTATGGTCTTTTGCCAATTTAAGGATGAGTGGAAAACACAATGACTCAGTATTCATAACCTTCTAATGTCACAGTAAGAAATTCACCTTGCAAAAATCAAGTGAAATTGGAGTCATATTTAGAATGCTGATAGCAATTCAAATTATGATTGCCTGCATACATCATGATAAATGACCATTTAGTTACATTTAGTTGGGTTCTCATATCACATTAAACTTTAAACCATAGTTTACACATCACAATACTTGTTTCGATATAATTTGTTAAGCTATGGCTATCAAATTTGTCTTGCAGAAATTCACAAGGGCTACCACAAAGTAACACAAAGAAACTCAAGAATAACTATTCATTGCTATCTTTTATTCATCCAGTTGTACAACTCAGATCACTAAGTTAAAGTCAAACAAATCATACTGGGCTCTTCATGATATGTAAACCCTTACCCATTTGTTCATTAAAACATATTGTCTCTTCTGGAACCAACAGCTTCCAGAATCTTACAAATTTTCTCCATTTCTATTGTATTGGTTAGAGAGGCTATCTGAATCCTTCCAATCTAGAAGATGTAATCTATTCCTCAGATGTGCTTTTTTTTCCTTTTGATCACCAGTAATTTATTTTGTGGATCATCTTCCATGAAGATCATGAAGTCAGTATGAACCATGGCATGAAGCACATGAGGACTCTGATAAAATGTTATGATGTTTTTTTCCACCTATTAGACAACAATTTCTCTAGGCATGCCTTCTCCATTGTATTTATCTTTTCATCAAACCCCAATTTCTTTTTTCCCAACTAACATTCGACATTCTGCAAACACTGGGTTTTCCCCTCTTCCTTTTTTATTTTTTCCCCATTGAGGCTTCCCTGTTATATACTGGTATGTGGCATCCTTTTTAATATCAGTTCCTGACCTTGTTATTAAAAGAAGTCAATTTATACTGGAAGAGGTAGGATAATAAGGCTTACACAGACAGGCTTATAGGAAAGCCGTATTTAAACGTTTCTTATAAGGTATGAATACATTGTATGAAGATTTTTCTCCCCCATTTAATTCGGTGAAGAAAAGAGATGAAAAGTCAGCTAACTGCTCGAAATTATGAACTTGGTGTTGGATAACACTATGCCAATGTGCTCTTTAAGTCAAAATAACAATGAAAGCACTGATACACTTCATAGGCATTGTGGTTTGTGCTATTCAATAGAATGCATTTTGGCTCCAGCTATTTTTTTTCCCACCCAGTGGAATATCTGAATGTCAGGTTCTTTGTCATCAACTCTCTATAGAACAAGCCAAGTTATCTCAAAATAAGTTGTGCCACAATATCACTGTAGCATCTTTTCACTCTCTTTTGTGTCGTCATAATAACAGATTTGCAATGCAACAGTCACAGGCTTTTTTGCCAAATCTCTTAGTTCCCAGTTGTTGATAATCTTGGAGGACAGAAAAAGATATTAGAATGAAATTTATTCCAACCTAAAACAATATCTTTGGAAGTGGGATTGGTACAATTGTATCTTTTATTAGATCAACAAGGCCTTGAAAGATCAGCAAACATTTGAATCAAACTTTTATAAGATTAAAATGTGTAATAGTAGAGGATTTTATCTTACATCCCGACTGACTTCACAAGATAAAGTTTGGTGTGCTTCAGAAATATCTTTTGAGTTAAAAAAATTAGCATTGTTTGTTCATAAAGTACATGCATCCATGATCTGGTAACTCAAAATCGAGCCTTAAAAAGCCTTACCAACTCTACAATTCACTTTCTTTATATCCCAGTGCAGCCTTTGATATTTGGACTTATGGTGGAAACTGTTTGTGTTGTCCACTAAAGTATGAGGTCATTGACAGAGGTCATTGATTTCCACAATAGCTTGTTATTTTGTATATTAGGTAATTGATACTTGTACAAAAGCATGTTAATTACACTACTTGACATTGTATTTTGATATCTATCATTATCTTGTGTCTGCATCTCTGTCTATTTAAAAAATTCATTTCTACCTTTTGTTAAGAGTCATTTAATCAGGAAATGGCTGGAATCCCAGATAAGGAGTGGGAGGGGTCATGGGGGAGCCAGGAAAGAATCTGGGAGGACTGACTCAGGCCCTGCGAGAATACAGGAAAACTGTGGATGGTGAGACATGGTGCAAGTGCAGGGAATGTTAGAACAAATTGCCAGAGCAACTTGCAACCTTCCTTGGTGGCTTTTGACTTTGTTTGCGGGAAAACAGCAGGTAAGTAGCAAATGATGATCATGTGATGGTGGGCGCCGCAACCACCATAAATGCAAGCTAGTTATCAAATGCCCAAATCATGATTATGTCACCATGGGACCACTGTGACAGCCAGAACTTCTAGGACTAGTTGTAGGATCAAATGGTCAGGAAGCAAGGACAAACTGACTGTGTGTATACTGAATTGTTTTTAATGTAATTTGCTACTCAAAAATATAGAAATGGATATGTTTAGGAAAAGTACCACAAATACATACATTCCAGAGTATTTCAGCTGACCAGTCCTGGAGAACTGGTAGCGGAAATTTTGAGTAATTTGGAGAACCGGCAGATACCACCTCTGACTGTGGAGATTTTACAGTATCCTTCCACTGCCACCCCCACCAAGCCATGCCTACAGAAGCGGTAAGTAAAATATTTTGAATCCCACCACTGATACATACATATTTTATCAACTATTCACCAATGTAAAACCAAGTACATGATTCAGTTGATCAAATAGAGTGAACTAGGGTCAAACATAGTTAATACTGGATGAGAGATAGATAACCCAAGGCTGTAGACTAAACTGAAAATTTAAAAAGCACCCCCCCACACACACACCTATCCATTTTATTGAAGAAAGTAGTACAAACCACTGGACTGTCTCCAAAGACTTGCCCATTTAATCACCAGGACCTGAGAGGTTTTATCTAAATGCAATATATCAGCCAGTTATTTACTTTAATAGCACTCTTCGAATAGCATTCGAATAGCATTCGGGAAATACTCTTGATGGAAAATTAATTTGGGGCTGTAATCTAGATCAGGAGTATATGATATTCTAGATGTGGGATGCTTTCTATAAAAAATAACAGTTATGTATGTGATGTACATGAAATATAAAGTTTGACTATTAGCAGTCAATTATTGATCTTACAGAAAGCTATAGTGTGTGTGTGTGTGTGTGTGTGTGTGTGTGTGTGTGTGTGTGTGTGTGTAACTTAATGTGATGTGCTGCCTCGACCAACAGTGGCTCACTGAATAACATATGGCTAAATAACCCATAGTTGGGAAAATAAAACTGATTATTGTGTTCAATGCAGGCAGTATCGTTGCTAAAAACCACCACTGAAATGTTTCCTTGTGTATGTATCAAGTCAGGTCCTTTGCCAATATATAGCTAATATCTGTCACTCATATTTAAAACCTTAGGTATAATTAGATTGTATTTTGGTAGGATTTTATACTGAATTTAACAAAGACAGCAACTTTTGTTATTGTTATTTGTATATTAAGAACTACAGCTCCCTCTATTGGACAGATATAATGCACAGAATGATTTGTAATTTTAGGAGCAATTTGGAGAGTTTTAGTTACCTTGTTAGTCAAACATTATCTGAGGCAATGTTCTAGTGCAAATTGATTTTGTGTTTTTTTCATATTTAGAAAGTATACTTTTCTATTACATGCTTCTTTTACATGTTTAAAAGAACACACATTTTTAATGTACCTTGTAAATATTTTTATAATGCAGAGTTCCAAAATAACATTTTATGGACAATTGTTTTACAAATGGCTGGTTAACAGAAACTTTCCATGATACAAGTGTATTTTTTAACATATTACTATTTCTACACAATTTTCAGGAACATATATCTTTTCAGAGACATATCTCACAAACAAATTTTCCACTTATGCAAATTGCTGACCAGAGAAGGACAGATACTAAGGGTAGTTCAGTTCTGCGGTCCATATATTGGCAGGTCCAAATATTGTAAAACCATTACTATAGAATTTTGTGGAAGTTTCTTTTATATCCTCACAAAGACGTGCTATTTTATTAAAAATGGAGAAATGTATATTTCTCCATTGCAATGCATAGAATTCTCAAAAAAAAATCAGTCAACAAACATTTTTCATGCTATAGAACTGTGATGGCGAACTTATGGCATGCGTGCCAGAAATAGCACACAGAGCCATCTCTCTGAGGATGCCAGCCATCACCTATTGTTCTTCAGGGTTCCGGTGCACGCATGCATGCTGGCCAGCTGGTCTTTGCATACAAGGGAGTGCCGGAAACCAGAATGGCAGCTCCCTGGCACATGCATGTGTGCCGAGGAACTGCTCTTCCAGTTTCTGGTGCTCCTGTGTGGGTGTACACACACACTCCCATTTTAACACTTGGTGCCAAAAAGGTTCACCAACACTGCTTTAGAGGTTTGCTACATGACTGTTTTCTTTACAAAATTATTCAGCCTATTGTAATTTGAGGGAATGGTTTTACTTATGTAACTTCTATGTGATGAACTTTGAAGTCATAGCCTTACTTTCAAGAAGAGATTGGATTACTGTTTGTCAGAAATGGTATAGGGTCTCCTGCAAGGGCAGGGAGTTGGACTAGATGACCTACAAGGTCCCTTCCAACTCCGTTAATCTGTAAATCTGCAAATATTATTCTGATAAATATTATGAAGTTTGAACAACAGAAATATTGATTCTAGATAACATTCTAGCAAATTAATGGGTTAGATTGCTCTTTTCCATCTGGGTTTGTATCTTTCTTAAAGCTTGCAAGTGTATTCAGGGACTTTCAAAATATGTTGTCTGTTGTGTATTTGTTGAAAAAGCAAGTTCTCCCACAGAAAAGGCCTTGACTAAGAAGAAGAAAATCTGTTCTGTAAAAAAGAGAGGCCTAGACTGTCATAATAAAAGTGCTAATATCCCCTTTAAAATGAAGCATAAAATTTAAGGAAACAATTCCCGTATTTTGTTTTCAAATTGTATAATTCACTGAGCCACTACTATATAATATTCATTAAGCAAGAGTATAGTTAGCATTTGAAAGATCAGGGTGAGGTGGTGCAGATTTTTAAAAAAATGTTGCAGATTGGGTAGTAGGCAAATAAATAAAAAATATTGCATAAAACAACATTGAAGTACAAAAAGGAATATCAGTATAATAATATCAAGTAATAAATGTTTATTAAAATATTCCCTGTCCCTAGTTTAAGAATGATTCCTATGTTATAAGAATTTATACAATTATATTATATAATTAAGTCTTCACAAAACATGTGGACAGCTTTGAGTAATATATATACATACTCCATCTGCTCTACTAATATTTGATCCAATAATTGATCCAAGGTTAGCTAATTTTGCCATGTTGCATATCTCAGAGAAATATTTCACCCTGAAGCAGCTTAAGGCTCTGTAATTAAGATTGAAAAAGCTACAAATTTACAACAAATGCAATCAAATTATGAATATTTTTCATGATTTATGTGTAATTGTATGGCAGAAGCAATTGCGCAATATATTCTAAAGTTATATCTAAATCATCATTCAATTTGTAATGGTGAGAACAAGTGAATTGTGCCTGGTCAAAACCAAGAAGCCCTACAAATTCTTTCCAATAGTTTTACAAAACATGATTGCCCAAAGTCCACTATAATCTATGAGGTAATCTGTTGCTTCAGTGTTATATGTCAAGGTCCTTACCATATTCTTTAAAGTGTAAGTACCACTGTGTTTGGCTATGTGCCCTATGCAGGTTTCCATTTTAATATCCCATTTTAACAATACAAATACTAATATTTGTATTAATATAAGTATTACAGAAACATCAGTTGTGTATTTGGAAAATTGATGTCTTTTGAAAATAGACTGGGCACTGAAGTGTTCCTACATAACAGTGAAATCCAATGTAATATTGTGATTTACTCACCAATCAATAATGGAGCACAGGAAAAAGAGGACATCCCTCACCTCCATGGAGTCTGAAAAGAAGAAATCCAACAATTTTGTTTTACAGGCCAACATTTTCAAGCACATGTTCCCTGGGGTGAACAGGAAGTTTGGTCTCCCAGCCTGTCCCATCTCCTCATTTGTAGCATAAAAACATTGTAAAAGAAGTAATAGAAGGAAAAGTAATCTGTGAAAAATCTTTCAGGACCAACTCCTTGCCAAAACTATGGTCATAAGCCATGGTCCTCTCCATCTTCAAAAAGGGAGACCCCAGCCTAGTTGAAAATTAGAGACCGAGCTCTTTATGCTGCATCACCTGTAAAGTCATGGAATCAATTATTCACCAATCCATTATTCTCCAGTTAGAGCAAACAACCTACTCTCTAATAAACAATCTGGTTTCCAAAAAAAAAAATATTCCGCAATCTGCAACTCTTATACGGCAAAAACATATGGACTACACAACTCGATCAGGGCAAAGCAATAGATGCAATCTACATAGACTTCTGTAAAATCTTTGATTCAGACAAACTACTCCAAAAACTAAAATCTTATGGTATCTCTGGACACCTGCATAACTGGATAGAAGCATTCCTGTCAAACAGATAACAAATGGACAAAATTGGGAGCATCCTATCAAATTCTGTACCTGTCAACAGGGTGTCCCCAAGCAGTGTTCTAGGACCAACTCTTTTCATACTCTACATAAATGACCTTTGTGATCATATCAAGAGCAACTGTGTTCTCTTCGCTGATGATGTAAAGCTATTCAACACAAACAGACAATACTGTTACCCTTCAAAAAGACCTTTGACTATGTATCAAAATGGTCAAACAAATGGCAACTTCAAATCTCAACAAATAAATGCTCTGTCTTACATATTGGTAAAAAAAAAATCAGAAAATAAATACAGGCTGAATAGTCAAGACCTTGCTGATGATCCAAACTCTGTCAAGTCTTGGAGTACTCGTCTCTAATGATCTAAGTGGTAGAGCCCACTATAACTACATAGCCAAAAAGGCATTAAGAGTTGTTAACCTAATCTTACGTAGTTTTTTCTTGGTATATTTACACTACTAACTGGAGCATACAAACATTTGCTAAACCAATACTTGAATATAGCTGAACAGTCTGGAACCCTCATTATGTATCTGATTATTAACACAGTTGAGAAATATTTCATAAGAAGAGTTCTTCACTCCTCTACTCGTTGCAGAATACCTTATGCACCAGACTCGAAAACCTAGAACTATGCCGCCTTTGGTCCAATCTAAGTACAGTGTATAACATCATACATTGCAATGCCTACCTGTCAATGAATACTTCAGCTTCAACCATAACAATACAAGAGCACACAATAGATACAAACTCAAGGTTAATCCACCAAACTTGACTGCAGGAAATACGACTTCAGCAACAGAGTGGTCAATGTCTGGAATACTCTACCTGACTCTGTGGTTTCTTTCCCAAACCCCAAAACTTTAACTTTAGACTTTTTATTATTGACCTCACCCCTTTCCTAAGAGGTCTGTAGGGGGCGTGCATAATAAGTGCACCAATCGTGCCTACCATCCTTATCCTATTGTTTCTTTTATTTTTCTTATATTTATCCATGTATTCATGACCATGTTTTTCCTTATACCTATTATCTTGTAAGCAACTAACAAACCAAATAAAATCAATCAATCACCACCTATAAGGAATTGATGAATCTTTTCCTTCTACAAGGAAATTTATTTTGGGGTAGAATGGACTTTCCCAAGTTGGATCAAGAGTCCTACAAAGGAACTTTTAAGTGACACAAATTCATCCACTGGAATGGATGGATCTGATCATTCAAAGGAAATGTAGCCTTTGTTGAAAATGCATCCCAAAGTGGAATGATCAGATCTTTGTGAATAATCTGGCAGCCTAAGGTGAAGAATCTTCCCAGTGTCAAGTGCAAAAAACGAAGTCTTCACATCAATTAAGCTGATGTATTGCTAAAAGCCCATGCTTAGGAATCTTCTCAAGCAATGGTAAGAATCAGCTTAGAGTTAGATAAGGAATCAGCTGGTAATCAAGGGTGGATTGGACTTAGTTTGCTTGTGGCTACATTGGGATTCTGGCTGATCTCTCTATTTACTCCATCCCAAGATTCTACCATTCCTTCTCCTTTACTTAGTTTCTACAAAGCATCTGTAGCATGGCAAACACCAAAACTATTTGTAGAATCAGTGAAGACACTAATAGTTTTGTCTCTGTCAATACAAGACAAATTGGCTTCAACTACTCAAGTTCCCAGGGAAGATGGCAAGGATTCTACCCAGCAGATTAAATAAAAAGTATAGCCTCTGTTAAAAAAATTCATTAACTACAAAAGATTAACCCGCCCAAAAAGAATTCAAAGTCAAGATTTTGTGGAGTCATATTAGCAAGAGCTGAGCAACACTGCTTTACTTGGCTTATTATCTGCAAACAGTCATGTCTATGCTTGTCCTAAAGCTGCTTTTCCAAAACGCAAGTGGACTTTCTTAACTTTTTTTCCCTTGAAAATATTTTGTTTCTTATTTAGGAAGCCTCTACTGTGTTGACTGAATAGTCTGGAAAAATTAGAGTTCAGGTAAAAGTTAGGTTAGGGTCAGAGTTAGGGTTCCCCACCATTCAGTCAGAACTGAAGATGCTTCTTGGCTGAGAAGCCAAATGTTTTCAAGGGGGAAAAAACAATCCAAAACAAGCTTTTTGGAAAACCACCTTTAGATGCAAACAGTTATGTTTTCAACTTCTTTCTTCTGTAGTGTCATGAAATAAATTTGCAGGATTCAACATTGTACAATGCTTCACAAAATCATATTTGGAGTAGCTAGAAGGTCTGCTTCATAAGCAGCTAATTGCTGATGTGTAAAGCCTTGATATTCAAGGAGAACAACCAAATTTTCTCATGAGGAACAACAATAAAAAAAACCCAATTAATAGAAAACTCATAACCAAGTTTCCTGATATTTGAAAAGTAACAATAGCAGCCAAAGCTCACAAGGAACAGAGTCCATCTGTACAGAGCAGTGGGCTACAGGTTGCTCATTAGTAATCAGAATCATAAAAAGTTTTTGATAGCAAAAAAGTTCTCTTGTGATCAGGTGTTCAAGTAAGTGACTAGACAAACATGAGTAATTTGGCTGGTGGTGAAGGTACTTTGTGTCCCCATTCTTCAAAACTGAAGAAAAGTCTATGAATCTCTGAAATAGGATTCATCAGGGTTGGTTGGTTTTTTAATAGTCTCAGCAGATGACCAATCCCAACTTTGTCAAAGAAAGGCATGCTTTAAAAACAATGTCCCAATAGTTGTTAATGCACATATTTCCTTAACATCAAATCCATTTTCCCTATTTCAATTAAATTTCCAAACCCTTGAAGTTCAAAATCAGCTTTTCCTAAATGCATTGCCAAGAAATAACAAGCAAACCCATGCATTTCCCCCTCAATTTATAATGTAACATGGTTCATTTCTGTCAGAATGTTTAGTAGGCAAAATTGTAGTTTCATAAACTAGTTCTTTTCTTTTTCATATTGTCATCTGGCCAACAATAAACTGATTCATTGGAGGAGTTGTATGTAGATGTAGATGTGAAGATGTGATAGATTTCTTTAAATGTGACAAGTTACTGAAAACAAAGTCATAATTCAACAAAAATAAATGTTCCCAAAATAAAATAATGGCACTCTCAATCATAAATGGTTTGCACATGAGAGGCAACCAGTGAAAATGTGGTACAAAATTGCATCAGTCTTTACACAATCCAACCTATTAAAACAGTCCAACTATTAAAAACAAAAGCATAAAAACAGATTAGGAACACAAAGTGGGGGGGAAATGGTAAGTGAGCACCTGTTCCATTCCAGGCGAGATCAAATCATTGGGACTTGATGGATTACAGCCCAAGGTTCTGAAGGAACTGGCAGACATGATCATAGAACCATTTAATTATATCTTTCGAAAATCCTGGAGCAGCGGCTAACTGCTAGAGGATTAGAAAAGAGCTGATGTAGTTCTGATCTTCAAAAAAAAGTGGGGGGGGGGAGAGATCCAGGAAACTACTCTTGGCCTTACCTCAATACCTATGAAGATTCCGAAAAATATAATCAAGCAATGAATCAGCAAACACCTAGAGGCAAACAAAGTAGTAATCAAAAGCCAACATAGGTTGTTAAAAACAGATCATACCAGACAAATCTTACTGCATTCATTGACAAAGTGATAAAATTAGTGTACCAGAGGAAAGCTGTTGATATAATTTACTTGGACTTCAATCAGGCATTTGATAAATTAGATCACAATCAACCACTTGATAGGATAGAAAAATGTGGGTTAGAAAGTATCACCACCAGATATGTTAGTAATTGTCTGACCAACTGCACTAAAGTATAGTCCTCAATGGAACTTCATCTACATGGAGGGAAGTATGCAGTGGGGTACTCCAAAGCTCTGTTTTAGGCCCAGTACTCTTCAATGTCTTCATCAGTGATTTGGATGAGGGAATAGATGGGGAACTCATCAAATTTGCAGATAATACCAAGCTGGCAGGAATAGCCAACACTCCAGAAAATAGGCTTAATAAACAGAAGGATCTTGACAGGCTTGAATGGTAAGTGCAATTAAATTCAAGGATGAAAAATGATTCTACATTTAGGCAAGAAAAAATGCATAGGTACAGTATAGGTGGTACTTCACTCAACAGTAGTAACCATGAAAGGAATCTTTTGAGTCCTAGTAAGCGATCATTTAAATATGAGCCAGCACTATGTACTATGTACAGCAGCCCAAAAAAACAACAATACAGTTCTAGGCTCATTAACAGAGTGATAGAATCACAACCACGTGAAGTGTTAATTCCTTCATAATGCCTTTGTAAGGCCACATTGGAA
The DNA here is from genome assembly GCA_004320025.1 of Laticauda laticaudata. Lineage (NCBI taxonomy): Eukaryota > Metazoa > Chordata > Lepidosauria > Squamata > Elapidae > Laticauda > Laticauda laticaudata. Next base: position 39,435 of record BHFT01040058.1, read on the forward strand.
TACTGCATTCAGTTTTGGGTTGCCACAATGTAAAAAAAATAAATATTGAGACATATTCTTAGAAAGAGAGCAGAGAAGAGCAACAAAGATGATTAAATTGTTGCTCAGTCCCATCCACTCACAGGACACAAAAGTCCATTTGGATGTGATGGTTTTGCTGAGTTTGCAACAGGGTTTGACCCTGACCTCAACAGGGTCAAAAGGAATCACTTCTCCTCCTGTAAAAGATGTCTAGTGATTGCCCACTTCCCTGTGCACAGTATGATCATTCTACTTTGGCCATTTCCTGTGGGTCAGACATGGTCCCATAATCCCCAACTGAACCCCAACTGACTCCGCAGGCTATGCTCTTCCCATGTACATTTCCTTACCTTGTGTTTTCTTTCAAAGGATTATCACCTCCATTTATCCATTTATTTTCCTGAGTCCTTGGCTATTTGAAGATAGTTGACGAATTCACTCAATGCTGGCAGTGTATTCTGTGACTGAGGTAATTAGATCCAAGCCCTGCAGGATGCCATACTGCAATTCTGGATAAGCCCCCAAATTTGTTGTCTTCAAGCTCAAGCATCCCAAATTTGTTGTGGAGCTGGTAAGAATTTGAATTTGAAATGTATGTTTGTATGTTTGCAAAGGAGCTTCTTTGGCTATCTAAAATACAAATCACCAAGTAATTCAGGAAAGAAAAAATCATTTATTAAGGGGGGGGTTAAGTCTTTTTGTAGATTAGTGAAACAAATGATAGATTTGGTATATGTGATACAATCATAAGCAAGTGATCAAACAATAAAAGACATTGATTGTATGTGAGACCTGAACAATAACAACCATTGATTCTTCATAAATTCCACAAGTGGTAAATTTATGGGTTATATTACTCTTTTGTAACTGGATTTGTAGCTTTCTTAAAACTTGCAAGCCCAAGCCTATTCAAGGACTTTCAGAATATACTGTTTATTGTGTAGTTGGTGAAAAAGCACGTCACATACCAAAGAAATGGCCTTGGCTAAGAAGCGTTATTAAGATTAAAAAAGAGGGTTAGGCTGCCATGTTAAAAATACTAATATCACCTTTTAAAATGCTAACAATGAAGCCTAAAATTTGAGGCAAGAGTTGAAATCCTAGAAAATTGCAGTTCAACATTGTAGCAGTTCAAACTTGGAAGAACTTTACAAAAAGACTGAATTCAGAGTCTGGCAAAATCTAATTGGTTGTTAGTTAGAATCCTGAGATCCAATTAAAATTAAAAGAAATCTAAGCATAGACATCTGTTTGCAGAGCTGCCATTATCCATGACTAAGTCTTCTGTAGTCACATGATGACCTTCTTTATGGCTATCATAACTTACATCCTAACTTGAGGAGCAAGCAGATAAGATCCTGTAGCTAGAAGATAAGTTAGAGTCTAATATCAGTTCTCATTCTAAAAATACCCCCAGAGTTTTATTATTCTATACTTTTAATTACATGTTTTAACACAGGAAATATTTTCTTGTCATAGTCATATTTCTAACATAAATTCAACTTCTAGTCATACTTCAACACAGAATTAGATGATACAAATGCCCTTTGTTGATTATTTTCTGACAATTATTTATTATTAACCATTTAGGCATTGATTATTGGCTACGTTAATTATTATCAAATAGAAGTACTTATGAGTGGGTTCTACAATTATGCTGCAACCTTTCTGCATGAGAAAGCAGAATTTTTAACTGACACTTCCGTCTACTGAGATCTATATAGCACAGAATCCCATTGATTCTATAAGGATAAACATGTAAGAAAGAATGCCCGGTTAGTTATGCAGATGGAAATGTTTGTACTTTTGTTAACTGTGGAAGTGTTACCACTGCTCACTTTTGTATGACTTCTAGATTCTTTTAGAAAATTTCCAAACAGCAAATTAACAGAATTAAGATAATTTACATGGCTATAAGATGATAAATGTAGCCTTTTACAACTCCTTAAAAAGGTCCTCTCTAACAATAAATGATTAAGGGGAAAAAGGAGACAATATGATAAGTTTTTCCAGTAATAATAAAAAGTAATTACATTTATATTTATTAACATGTGTATTGTTTTGATTGATTGATGAATTGATTATGTGCTATCAAGTTATTGTCAACTCTTAGCAATCTCATAGATTTATTTCTCCCCCCCCCCC